>JADBJO010000105.1:912500-930000 GCA_016801955.1 Conus betulinus | reverse complement strand
TTGCACTTTATATCACCATGCGAATATCTGTCTTTGGTAGGCATTTGTTATCCCATCCTCCCCGCATCGAACCCATTGCAGCTGAACCTTGTTCAGGAGAGTCTCAACTGGAAAGGATTCAGAAGAAACCACATTCTGATCTCAAAAGGACGCACAGTCAGTGCACGGGTGATCTGTAGGAAAGTACGTCCAGCTGAAGACCCGAGGAAATCACGGATTGATTCCTTCAAAGAGACTGGAGCGCTTTCCCAAGGGTGAGAACCCATAAAACAGGACTGCAGTACAGGATCAGACCCGTCTTAGCACGACAGAAATGGAACAGTCAAGAAAGAAGCCAGAGCCGAAAAGTTACGTGCTAGTGTCCTAGCTGAGAGATTTAAAGACAAAGAGGACTGGTAATAGTTCGGCAGTTTGGAAAGTAAAGAACGAGAAACGACATGGACTTGGATAGCATTTAGGAAGTCCACTGTTTAAAATGTCTGAGTACGACAGTCGCCGGCGACATTAGTGGACTGATCCTGCTATTATCCAGCACCGATCACAGACGTTTACAGATTTATCTGGATGCAAGGAAAGCTAAGGTGTGAAGAAGAGACAAAACTTTTAAATATATGCCAACACTGAAACAGAAGCTCGTCTTTTCAGACAGAAGCTGCCTTCTAGCATTGCCTGGATGGATTGTTGGTCATGTGAAGACGTGGGAGTCAACACAAAGGGTAAAAAGACAACTGTTTGAGAGGTGTTTAGTGGAGATAGACCAGGGGTTGCGGCATCAAATGCTTGTGGGGGCAGGTCAGTTAATTTGGATCCATAATTCATCCTCGAGTATGGAGGGAGAGGGACGAGGAACGACGTAGGAGAAGAAGAAGGGAAAAACCACTCTGCGACAGCAGAAAAGCTGCAAAGGCTAACAGAGTTAAGGAAGCAGTCATTCCAGGGAGGACTTGCGAGTGCTAATAGTGGCACAGAGAGAGTGCGAGGCGGAGGGCGAGAAGGATGTTGGTGGCAGGGAGTAAGGCGGAGGGAGGGGGAAGGTTAGTGAGTGGGCGGGGAGTCAATCTGCTGTGTCTATGAGGTTCTACTGCAATGACATGTTTCGTTATTTGTTTGTCTGTCTGTCTGTCTCTCCCATCCCTCCTTCTCTCTCTGTCTGTCTCTGCCTCTCGCTCTCTCTGTGAGTGAGTGGGTGAGTGAGTGTGTGTGTGTGTGTGTGTGTGTGTGTGTGTGTGTGTGTGTGTGTGTGTGTGTGTGAGAGAGAGAGAGAGAGAGAGAGAGAGAGAGAGAGAGAGAGAGAGAGAGAGAGCAGAGAGAGAGAATACAAAATACCAACGTGCACATACAGGGTATGTTCTGTCTGTCTGTCTCTGTGTCTCTATCTCTCTATATGTTTGCCTCTCTAACTGTCTGTCTATCTATCTATCTATTATCGATCTATCTCTCTATGGTTTCTCCCTCCCGCCCCCTAACGCACGACTTATCATCGCCATCGACATGGTCACTTTGTATAGTAACATTCCTCTCTAGAACATGGAAACCAGACATCGTTACTTCCTGTTCAATATTCCTCCTGTAGAGTACCTCACTGATATTGCTCAGCATGTCCTCGTAAACATTCTTTTTACATTTTGAACATAAGATGTATAAGCAGGTTTCAGGTACAGCAAAAGGCACACCAATGGCACCTGCTATCGCTTTTCTGTGCATGGGGGTGCTAGAAACTACACTACTTAGTAATGAACCCATGCCTGTTCACAGCGAGTTCTGGCGTAGGTTTTGTGACATTATTTTTCTTTTATGGATAGGCTCAGCAGACCATCTAGACACCTTTAGTCAATAATTCAATTCTGTTCATCCCTCTATTAGTTTTACGTTTCAATCGTCCCCTGTTAAATTTCTTTTGTTGACTTGACCATAACATTACACAATGGCTACTTAGAAACTGATATGCTTTTTTTAAACGCACTGATTCTCACGCCTGTCTCCACTTCAACTTCTGCCATCTCAAACACTGTGAGAAAAAACATTCACTTGTCTTCCGAACACGCTGTGTTTGTTAACTTCTTTCAGATTTCGAAAAAAAAGGTGCACGGAAATCACGATTTTTCTCCCACAGCGTGGATGTCCTAATGGTATATCATACAGATTGCTGTCAACCGAGTCAATTCCGCACTCCGGACAGAAACACTTAGATACCAACCCCAAACCATCTCTAACAGACATCCTTTCTTTGTCGCTCATAAGCCCTCCAACCCTCCTCTCCGCAAGTGGCCACAGGAATGCCACAGCCTTCTTCACACACAGCCAAAGAACGAGGAAGGCCGTTCCCGAGGTCCCGTTGGTGGGTGAGCGGATACCCAGAACACTCAGAAGTATTCTCACGCCATCGTCTCTCCCACTCAGCACCTTGGGAAACCAAGACCTCAGAAACTGGAGATGTCGCAAATCTTGTGTCTTGTGTAGAGAACAGTTAACTAGTACCACACCATTCCAGAGCGATGCAACGGGACAGACTTTTGAAATCAGACATGATGTGTCATGTGATACTGCCGATGTCATTTATTTGCTGTCTTGTCGTGCATGCAAAATGCTCAAGATGTTGGATGGATACCCACGCCGCTCATTTCAACATTCCATCCACAGCCACAAACCGGTCAGTCCCGCCGCAGTCCCGGCAACCGGCAATCCACAGGGAGCAGTCAGTGTCAAGTCATTAAGAGGCAACCCACCGGAGACACTGCACTGCTGCCGAGTCACTTCGGTGGTGTTCAGTGGCGCATGTTCTGATCCAGCATACGCAGGACACACACCTACTAAGCCCCCTACTGACGACAATAATTGCTTAGTCACGGAGCAGGCGTGAGTGAGCTCTCCCTCCGGAGGGCACCACCACGTCCGTTCAACGACAGCCCCCATGGAGTCGCCGATACCGGTGACCCCGACGGAATCAAACAAAGGCCACAGATATGGAGAGGACATCGAAACTGAGGTCACCATGAGAGCAGGGCATGAAGGGCCACGTAATCGAGACTTAAAAAAATGCTGATCGATGAGGATAATGAAGATGATGCTATGGATTTCCAATCCGGCCTGAGTCTGTATAGGGCTGTACTCTACGCTTCCTTTCATATTATATCCCGGTGTTAACCAGGCCCGAGAGATACAGATACCTGCAGTGTTGGTCAGGAAATCTTAGCAACAACCCCAGAGACGCATCCATTAAGTGGATGAAACTCGACTGTGTGGTCCCAGTCTTCCCAACTGAGCCCATAGCAAACTCAACTCTGGGTAGGAGCCGGTCGGGATAGAAAATCCCACATGACTCTGACGGGAATCGAACCTTCGACCCCCCAGCCGGGAGTCCGCGTCGCAAACCACTTCGCCATGGTGGCTGGTGAATGATGTAAAGTTGTACAATTAATCAAGCTAAAGTTTAAAAAGCAAGTAGCTAAAGGACATTTTTCGTAACGCACAGTTTCATGAGGACTTAGTCTGATCCATACACATTTCCGATCCAAGAAAAGCTTGTTTCCCTGAGAAAATATGGGTATCTGTTCTTCCATGGAACTATGCATGTCACATGCTGACATAGGATTACGTGCCTCAGTTTTGTCGACAACATGTCAAACAAAATATGATATATTAAATGATAGCATGCTTGAAAGGCATCGATCAGATTTTTGTGTTCATAGTTAATGAATGTTCTCAACCTCTCATTATGCCGGTATCAGCTTTCAAATCCCTCAAACGTACGCACCATTCTCACTCACACATACATATACACACACATACATGCACACGTATTCGCACTCGCATTCGCAAACACACACACACACACACACACACACACACACACACACACACACACACACACACACACACACACACACACACACACACACACACACACACACACACACACTCTCTCTCTCTCTCTCTCTCTCTCTCTCTCTCTCTCTCTCTCTCTCACTGACACCATGATCAACGTGACTATTGCGAGTCACAGGCTACTTAAAATGTTAGTAACGCCGAGGGCGTGATCATAACCCACGAAGTGAGTGTTGACACGACCGAGAAAATTACGCTTCTTGTTCAGATGCTTCAGCAGCTGTGCTGTGGAAACCACACGTCCTTGTTGACAACAAGAAGAGCCAAATGCCTCGATTTGCTCCCAGGAAGTTTCGGACAGGAATCCAAAAATGTTATGCCTCCAGTGGTATGATTCTTTCAGCTTATTTTAGAAGTGACTTGTTGATTGGAGTTCCGGATTTTCTTGTATGTCATACTCACTTGTTGAAACCTGTCATTAGTATGCACATGCTGTCCAACCTAGCGCAAGCAGACCATCGAGAGAGGACACGGAGATTGCTTTCAGATGTTGAAAGGATGCACAGTTACGCTTCATGACAATCGTTCAGTCCAGAGAACTAGATATGTATTAAAACTGATAGTTTTGCTGTCTGGAGGAGAAAAGACCCAGCTGAAAAATGAAAAAATAAGAACATTGACACTCTAAAGAAATGGTGTGTCTTTCCAAGGGTTGAATCCCGTAAAACTAAGAACTTCAGTCATGAACCGGACTCAGTTTAACACGTCAAATGGAATTGCGAACAAGGAAGCCAGGCACGAAAGTACGCCCCAGTGGCTTAGTTGAGTAATCAGCACACAAACATGGCGGGACTAGTAACAGTATTGACAGTGCGATCTGAGAATACAGAAAGGCTTAGGCAACACTTAGCTAATGGTCTCCATTGCTTTCTCTATTAAATGTTCGGATACAACCACCACCAATGATGTCAGTAGGTCAATGCTGCTTTTATTCAGAACCTCTCACAGATGTCTACGGATCTGTGTGTCTGCAAAGAAGACTCCGTGGTGGGAAGAACAAACGAAAACATCCGAAAATATCCCAGCGCTGAAGTAGAAGCTGGTCAGTTTTTTCTGGATCGATTGTTTGTCAAGCGAAACTTGTAGGTGTCTGGACAGGAATGGGGCAAAAAAGGCAGCTTCTCATGGACGGGGAAGTCTGGTACAGACAAGCGGGGAGAGGTATGTTACTTTGGTTCCACCGCCCTCCTGGAGTGCAAGGGGTGGGGGGGGGGGGGGGGTGGCGGCGAAGAGACAAAGGGCGTTGTTCCCTACCCCCCCACTTCTTCCTTTTACCGCTACAGTGTCAGAGAGAGGACGACAGAAGGAAGGAATCAGTATGCTGACATTCGTGACAACATAGAGGCTAAAACGGGTCATGCCAAGTGAGGGAAGAAGTCATCACAGGGATTGGAAGGGCCAGGCTGTAAAGGAAATGACGGTGGTGTGGAGGGAAGGGAAAGGAATGGAGGTAGGATGAAGGTGGAGGTGGGGTTGTCAAGTTGCTGCGTTTATAAGATTGCTCTGGACTGCATCAAACATGTCTGTGTGTACGTCTGCCTTCTCTATGTATCTCTGTCTTTCTGCCTCTGTCAATCTGTCTCTGCCTGTCTATCTATCTAACTATATCCCCCCCCCCCCCCCCACTCCCATCCCATCCTCTCTCTATGTCTCTCTCCCATGGATGTCGTAAGGGGAGAAGGGAGGGTAAACGTTTGTGGGTGTAAAGGCGATCATGTTATGGCGTCAAGAGATTTTAGTGGACTGCATCGTGTTTGTATGTCTGCCTTTACCACCTCTCTGTCTCTCTGTCTCTGTCTGTCTGTCAGTCTATCTATCTGTCTAACTGTCTGTCTGTCTGTCTGTCTCTCCTTCCTCTCTCTTTTTTTCTGTTCTCTCTCTTACTCACTCACTCATACACACGCATACACACACGTACACACTCGCGCAAGTGCACACACACACACACACACACACACACACACACACACACACACACACACACACACACACACACACACTAAACACAACACAAACACACATACACCCATTCACACCAGCAGTAGCAGCAGCAGCAGCAGCGGCATCAGAAGCAGCAGCAGCATAACTGAAGTGAGTTGCAGGCGACTAATACGTCAGTGACGCAGAAGATGTGATCATAGCCCCGGGACACACGTGTTGAAGATGACAGAGCATTAAGCTTCATGTTCAGATGCTGCAGGCACTCTTCCTCGGAGGAACGCACATTTTTGTTGACAGTGTAGTACCAGGGCTGAGACTCGTGTCCAGGTAAGTTCCAGCCATCCATGGAAATGTTTCATGGTTTCAGAGATACCTTTAGCTTGTCTTTGACATGTCTAAATGACTGGAACACTGGCTTTTCTTGTGCCATTTTCTAGCTTGGTAAAAGCTGTCTTATGCAGGTTGTTCTGTCAATCCTGATCACATCCTTCCCATTGCAGCTGAGCCATGGTTCAGAGAGCCTCATTCGCAGAGAATTCGGATACTGCATTCAGATCATAAAAGGACGTACATTATTCTGAAAATCCAGAGAAATTAATAGCTGATAAAATTCACTGTTCAGCTCTCTTGATGGGGAATTCAGTGGAGCTAACTTAGGAAATCACAGATTTACTCTTAGAAGGACATAAGTATCTTTCCATCAGCCATCATCAAAGCAGGACCGCATTTTCGCGCCAAACGTGACAGAACGGAATAGCCAAGAAGGAAGCAAGAATACCTTCTAATACCTTAGTTCAGCAGTTACACTCGGATATAAAGAGATGGGTCTGTGATCTTCTGCGTCTGTGAAGGATCCGAATATGGAAAGACTTGGTCAGCATTTAGTAAATCAGCTCTTTCATTTTCTTGATCGAATGTCTGAATACAACAGCCACCGGCGACGTCAGTAGGTTAGTCCTACTGTTGTCCAGCTGTGATCGAAGACGTCGATAGAGTTATCAAGATGCAAAAAAAATCTAAGATGGGAAGCATAACTGGAAACTTCTAAAAATGTCCTCACACCAAACGAGAACCTGGCCTCTCCAGAGAAACTACCCCCAGCGTTGTCTGGGTCAGTTGATTGCCATGTCACATGTGGGTGGCTGTAGCTCTCGATTGGGAGTACCCAGACAGGCGCTCGTGGAGTATATTGAAGTGGAGAGAGGCCAGAAGTCATAGCATCACATTAAGTGAACCCTACATTTGTCTTCCCAGTTCCATTTTCTTCAGGTTTGGCAGATTGTTTTTGTTCACTTGATGTGAAAGTGTTTTGTGTTGTCGAAGACTGGATATAGAAAGAATGCACAGTCACACTCCTTGATCACCAGTCAGTCCACAGAACTGGATATGTATTAAACCTGACATTTTGCCGTTGGGAGGAAAGAAGACCCTGCTAAAAGACCTGACGAAATCACAAATGGACTCCTCTAAAGAAATTGGTGTGTCTTTCTAAGGGGTGAATTCCTTTAAAACTGAGAACTGCAGTCATGACCAGACTCTGTGTAATACGACAAATGGAATCGCCGACAACGAAGCCAGACACTAGAGTATGCCCCATGGCTTAGTTGAGTAATCTGCAAACAAACATGGGGAGACCAGTGACAGTTTGGAAAGTGAAGAAGACAGTTGCAGAGAGCCCGGGCAACATTGAGCTAATGGTCTCTATCGCTCTCTCTGTTGAATGTTCGGATACAACCACCACTAATGACGTCAATAGGTCAATGCTGCTTTTATCCAGAACCTCTCACAGATGTCTACAGATCTGTGTGTCTGCAAAGGAAACTGCGTGGTGGGAAGAACAAACGAACACTTCCGAAAATGTCTCGGCGCTGAAGTAGAAGCTCGTCCTTTCAGCCAGCGTTTTCTGGATCGATTGTTTGTCAAGTGAAGACGCGTAGGTGTCTAGACCAGGAATGGGGCAAAAAAAGGCAGCTTTTCATGGACGGGGAAGTCTAGGGGAGACCGGTGAGGAGGAGTCGCAGCATCCAGTACTGGTAGGGGAGAGGTGTGTTACTTTCGTTCCGCCACCCTCCTGGAGGGGGAGGGTAAAAGGGATGGCGAAGGGGAGGAAGCAAAAGGCCTTGTTTACCACCCACCAGTCCTTCGTTCTGTTCCCCCTTCCCCTTGCCTTACGTACATACTGTCAGAGAGAGGAGCGAGAGAGGGAAGGAATCAGCATGCTGACATTCGTGACAACATGAAAGCTAAAAAGGCTCATGCCAAGTGAAGGAAGAAGTCATCACAGGGATTGGGAGAGCCTTGCTGTAAAAGGAAATGACGGTAGTGTGGAGAGGAGGGAGAAGAATGGGGTTAGGATGAATGGTGGTGGGGTGTGTCAAGTCGCTGTGTTTATAAGATTGCTCTGGACTGGATCACAATTGTCTGTATGTACATCTGTCTTCTCTCTGTCTGTCGGTCTCTTTCTCACTCTGTCTCTATCTCTGTCCACTTGTCTGTCTGTGTGTCTGTGTCCATCTGTCTGTCTGTCTGTCTGTCTCTCTCTCCCTTTCTCTCTCTTTTTCTCATTCCCTCTCTCTCTCTGTCTCTTCCTCATCTCTCTGTCTCTTTCTCTCTTTCTCTCTTATGGATGTACGTGATATGAAGAGAAGGGAAGATAAAGGGGAAGTCTAGGGTTGTAGGTGTAAAGACAGGTTTTGGCTCCAAGAGATTTTAGTGGACTGCATCATGTTTGTATGTCTGCCTTTATTACTTCTCTCTCTCTCTCTCTCTCTCTCTCTCTCTCTCTCTGACAATCTCTCCTCACACACACACACACACACACACACACACACACACACACACACACACACACACACACACACACACACACACACACACACACACATGGAATGGCCGAGAATGAAGCAAGAATACGTTCTAATGTCACAGCTGAGCGATGAACACTGAGATACAAAGAGATGGGTAATAGTTTGTAAAAGTGAAGGATCCGACTATAGATAGACTTGGTCAGTATTTAGCTAATCAACTCTTCCATTTTCTTCATCGAATGTCTGAATACAACATCCACCATCGACGTCAGTAAGTTAGTCCTACTGTTGTCCAGCTCTTATCGCAGACGTCGATAAAGTCATCAGGATGCAAAGAAAGCTAAGGTGGGAAAGAACAAACGGAAACTTCTGAAAATGTCCTAACACTGAAAGAGAAGTTCGTCTCTCCAGAGAATTTATCTCCGGTGTTTGGGGTCAATTGGTTGTCATATGAAAATATATGCGTGAAGACATGTAGGTGTCTATAGCTCTCGATTGGGGCGAAAAAGACTGTGGCTCACGGGGTGTGTTTGGTGGAGACAGACCAGGAGACATAGCACCCAGTGCTGCTGGGGAAAGGTCTGTTACTTAGAATCAATAAGTCTCCCAAAGAGTGGGGACTGCAAAGAGAAAGACTAGGGGCAGTCATAACATCCCTTCCCGTCGTCTTCTTTCAGTATTCTATCGACAACAGGAGGGGGGGGGGGGGGAGTCACAATCATGAATTTATAACACCAGAAAAGCTGAAAAGAGCGCGTAAAAAGTAAAGGAATAACTGGACTATAGGATTCAGAAGTAGTGGATATTGGTGTTGGCATATGTAGAATGAGCAGAAGAGGGCCTGAGAGGGGGAGAGGGGGAGAGCCAGGGATGGATGAGGGTGTTGATCGAGCTGTGATGTCTGTGAGTTTCCACTGGACTAATGTATTTGTCTGCCCCCCACCCCCTCCTCCCCCTCTCTCTTTCCCTGTGTCTCTCTGACTATCCTTTTGTCTGTCTGTCTGTCTGTCTGTCTGTCTGTCTGTGTCTGTCTGTCTGTCTCTCTGTCTGTCTCTCTCTCTCTCTTTCTTTCTCTCTCTCCAAATTGCATACAAATACCAGTGTGCACAGTTTTAACGTATGTACAAATATTCAGAATATCCATATGCACACACAGTGAACACTATATTCCCCACCCCCTTCCTCCCTCTCTCTCTCTCTCTCTCTCTCTCTCTCTCTCTCTCTCTCTCTCAGTCCTACCTTCTTTCTTCCTTCCATAATTTTGTCTCCCAGGTATTTTACTTTCATTTTACCGTGTATGTATAATATCCTTACTGACTGTTTTCACTCATTCGATGATGGAATATTTTTTTGATTTGTCATGTTTCTGTATCCCCTCTCCTTCCCCACCTTCCCCCTTTTCCTCTCTTCCTCTTCACCAACCTCCCTTCAACACCCCCCCCCCCCCCCCCCCCCCCCCCCCCCTTCTACCGTTCCCTTTCCGTCTTACTAACGCCCTCCTCCAGATTTTTTCTTCCCAACTGTTCTGTCACCCGTACTCATGAGCTGATATTTTGGGTGTTGAACGGTTTTCTTTTTTTGAGTTTGATGTTTTCAATTAAAAAAAAAACTTTTTTCTTCCGCTATTGTCCCAGTCTTGACTTTATTTATTTGCATAATACGATCAAACGATCTTTTCTTAGGGAAAGCTGATTTATTTGCAGTTTTTTTTTCGGTACTAAATGACTCTCTCTCTCTCTCTCTCTCTCTCTCTCTCTCTCTCTCTCTCTCTCTCTCTCTCTGAAGTTGATAAATAGGTAATTTTCTTGGACTTAATTTTTTCTGCCTTGTAAATCAGAAGTTTGCTGATTAGCAGGATACTAAGCCTATTTATGCGCTTTAGATTTATTATGATCAGATACTTATTTTTGTATTCGGTGGTTTGAAAAAAATTCTGCGTTGAGATAATGACGTAATTATCAACGGCATATTTCTCTGCTAGGTATGTATCTGAAAACAGCCCGTGTCTGATGGCCTTAAGTGTGTAACACATTTTCCTTCCAAATTCCATTTTCTTCAGGTTCGGCGTTTTTGTTTGTTTGTTTTATTTTGTTTTGTTGGCTTGACGTGAACGTGTTTTGTGTTGTAGTAGACTAGATGTGGAATGTTTTCAGCGTCGACACAGTGGGCTGTGTCTGCTGTGTGGTGAATATAAAGTGTTCTCTGACCAAACGCCCCTATTTATGCATGTTTGCTGACCAAACGCCCCTATTTATGCATGTTCTCTGACCAAACGCCCTATTTATGCATGTTTGCTGACCAAACGCCCCTGTTTATGCATGTTTGCTGACCAAACGCCCCCTATTCATGCATGTTTGCTGACCAAACGCCCCTATTTATGCATGTTTGCTGACCAAACGCCCCTATTTATGCATGTTCTCTGACCAAACGTCCCTATTTATGCATGTTTGCTGACCAAACGCTCCTATTTATGCATGTTTGCTGACCAAACGCCCCTATTTATGCATGTTTGCTGACCAAACACCCCTATTTATGCATGTTTGCTGACCAAACGTCCCTATTTATGCATGTTTGCTGACCAAACGCCCCTATTTATGCATGTTTGCTGACCAAACGCCCCTATTTATACATGTTTGCGTATGAACGGGCATCTATGCATTCAGCACTGTCAAAGGAGAATATTTTTCGTGTCTCATCTTCAAACGGCTGGTCTGGGCAGACTGGTTTGGAGAGACAGCCATTAGACTTCAGCCACATCGTAATTGGTGTCGCCTTTGCTGGGGGGCTCTTGAGAGCCTCCCTTTGACCATGGCTGGTCTGGATGGTTTGGTCCGGAGACTGAGTATAAGCTGAGGTGGACTTGAGATTTTAGGTAAACATCTTTTAGGTGGGATGCTGGACCTTGCCCTAGGTACAAAGTCTGAAGGGTCTGTTCCTCTGCACTTCTACAGATCCAGCCACTTACATGGCGGTCGGCCCAGTTGGTTGTCGGACCCTAGGGGATAGAATGTTCGTCGTTGAAGAGCAGCCCACAAAGGCCAGATCCTAGGCACTTAAGACGCTTGTAGTCGTTCTATTGTGACGCAGACCACAATAGACTTTCTCGAAAGATCTTGTTCAAAGGGGATGGAAGGCCTATATACTCCCAGCGTTCTGGCTCTGAGATCATTTCTTCACTGAGCAGAATTGGGTGAAGGCTGTGACGCTGGTTCAGGTGTTCGTGAATGTAAAGGTATGTTCATGGTTTTTGCCTTTGGTTTGGTTATGTTTTACCTAGAGTGAGGGGCAGATAGAGTACTATCTTCGTGAAACAACTTTAGTAAATGGAAGTTAAAAGTTCTATGTTCTTACATTTTTATTGTACAAACTCCAATTTCTTATCAACTGGAAATGTGATATACCGAATTTCCACAGTCAATTATTCAGGTAACTTTGTAACTAAGCAGGTGCTGGCGCTTAATAAGAATGAAATCAGAAAGTTATTCAGTATTGTCACAGATTTTATGGTGAGTACTCAACAAATCGATGCCAGAAAAACAGATTACAGACGCTGCTGTCTTTTATTGTGATTAGTGGATAAAGTTTAACGCGCGCCCTGCAGGTTCCTTGTGTTCGAACACTGGACAAACTAGCATGTAAACGTCGCCCTTGTTGGCTGGCGAGACGGATAGGGTTAAGTCATAGTGATGAAACCGCACGGCGGCCTGAGCAAATGATTAAGATACAGCCAGTGAAGCTAGTTTGATTATTCCTCTGTGTGTCTGGGTTGGTACCTGTTACAAACAAGTGTTTTACCTGTTTGTTCGATTGTTTCATTATCTGAGCGACTGAAGGGTTACGTGGTTACTTGGCTGAGTAATCAGGCAGTTAATTACTTGAATGCTGCTCGGTTCCTTGTGCGTTCTTGTGCCTATTTTGTGCACGAGTAGCCACTGGTCAGTCAGTTTGTTTATCCGGTCGCTGCATCTGTTAGTCTGTGAGTGTTCACTTGTTCAATATATTTACACCGTGGGTCCATTGCAGGGCTGAAAAGCAACTGCCATTGTTGGGCCGGGGGTGTAGGCCTAACAGGTGACACGTGGAGCCATAGCGTGTAGCACGCACTGTCCTGAGGTGGGTGTGTGTGTGCTGAGAAAGAAAGATAGCTTTAGTTGGCATGTTAATGTGCAAGATGTGTCCTTTCTGAGTTTTTGATCATATGTGTGGACACTACACATATGATTTTTTTTTCATACAATTGTGTAATTGTTGTTCAAAAATTGATGTTAATTAATTTCATTTATTGTTCATTGCTCCTGCCGTTCGCAACGGGGAGTTCCATTTTTGAGTGTGTGTGCTTAAATGTATGTTCACTTATAATACTGTTCTTCGCTATGAAATCATGATCCATGCTTTTGACCGTATGTGACTCCTGCCGTTCGCAACGGGGAGTCTCAATGTTAATGTTATAATAATGAAATTATTATGTTGTTGATCCGGCCGTTCGCAACGGGGATCGCTTATGATTAATGTTATGTTTATGATATGATTATGTTATTGATTGCAAATGTATGTTGTACCTCCTACCGTTCGCAACGGGGAGGCCTTTTGTGTTGATGTTTGTTGTAAATCCTGCACTTTTATCTTGGCTTAATTTGATTGATTATGATTTTCTGTGTGCATTAACATATAATACCTCATATTTATGACTGTTGTTGTTTATGTCTTAATAGGTCGGTGGTTTGTTATGGTTGGTTCGATCCAACCATGATTTAAAATAAAAAGAGAGAGGAAACCACTATGCCTCCCTGCTGACGACAGTATATGCATACTCGTGGAGCCAGCCTGAGCAAAGCGATCTGGCAAAAGGAGGAAATAGTTGAAAGGAGATGTTGAGCGAAGGAGGGTAGATGAGTAAGCTTTCAATGTTCGTGTGGCTTCTCTATTACAGACAAGTATAAGGTAAGAAGATATTATTCATTAACAGTGAATACTCGGTAATCATATACTGGGCATAGTTTTACAATTGCAGGCTGCTGAGAATGACCGATGCCAGTTGTTGTTGTTGTTAATTTTGTTCTTGAACCTCAGTTCAACCCTCCTACCACGAAAAAACTGCCAGCATTGCTGCCCGAATTTGTGGTAGCATTAATCCCCTTTGCGGTTGTGTCTCACAGATTCCTTCCGTGAAACTGCTTCCTTTTTTCGAAAAAAAGATTTTGTTTTTCTTAACCGTTAATAAATGTGGTAGACAAGGTGTCTTCTTCCTTTGGAACTCTGTCAAATAAACGCTGTCATTTTTAACTTGAGGGTTGCAGTACGCCACAGGTTCTGCAGGTTGCCGAGGACCTTTCCTACCACGCGTTTCCATTGTCCCGATCTGACGCCTCTGGGACTGGTGTGATGGGCGTGTCTGCAGCCGTTGCTGTGGTGTCCTGCTGACACACCGACAGGGACAATTGTCTGACTGGCTGACATGCCACTTAGGGCAGAAATGATGGTTGAGGTGATTGCGGTCTGTCCGGAGCCGGAAGATCGTTATATGCTCGGAACTGGCAAGGAATCAAGCATGCGTTTTGGGGTTTGGATCCATTACTATGTCAGACAAAAGAAATGTGATGACCCACTTTGTTGCAGTGGATAATACTAAAGTATCCAACAGTCCCACACTATCCCTTACTCTCATTATCTCCTGTGAGTGCCACAGGCGCTCAGAGAATCTGCTTACATGAAGGAGATGATCTGATTTGGACAGCCACGTTTTTGAACAGAATGCTACAACTGAAATCATTTGATTCTGCTTCGGAAAGGTGCACGCACATACAGGTACACTGGTTTCAACTGCGCTCACTTGCATTCTGAAGCACTCAGACATGCTCATGTCCTCGTGACTAGGTATCATTGACGTCCACCTTTCTGTCTGTCCCTGCCTCTGTTTTTCTCTGTGTCTATCTGTCTCTATTTCTAGCTGTCTCTTTGTCTGTCGGTCGGTCGGTCTGTCTGTCTGTCTCTCGGTCTCTCTCTCTCTCTCTCTCTCTCTCTCTCTCTCTCTCTCTCTCTCTCTCTCCTGTTCTTGACTGCTCTTAGACAGAACAAATGAGGTGTTGGGGGGGGGGGGTGGGGGGTGGGGGTGGGGGGTTGAGATGGCAGAGTGCAGACAAACAGTTCATTCAGTGTTATGGCAAAGACCGGGTGTAGATGGGTGGGTGTGGGTGTGATAGGGATGGAGAACTGGGCGTTAAAGCGTAAAGATTAAATTCCTCACTGGCAGCGTATGGGTATCATCGAATGAATCCTTGTGAACAGAACTTATTGTTTTGGCTGTCTGTAGTATGTACAAGAGACACGGACGGGAGAGAGAGTGCAAAAGTTTTATAAAAGCAGGTCTCTGATTTAGGTTCTTTTCATTCACAACCCGTTAGACCTTCGACCCTAACACGAGCTCATTTTACAGAAGGGCAAACGTTGCTATGCCCAAAACATAATGACAATTTTACCACCCCTCAATTTTCCCCGTCTCATAGTCATAACGCATATTATTAGCGTTATACTTTAAGCTTCATGTGTGTGTTCGCTCTACGTGTATTCGACTGTAATAAAACTCCTTGCAGCGTTGTTCTGGCTATTCCCTTCAACGAAAATCAGGAGTCAATTGACTTATACCGGACAATTTGAAACACATATAACGGTGGATTATGCTGCAGCCACAGTCGTGTCTTTCTAATGTTTTGAAAAAGCTTACCACACTCACCAAATGGCTCATACGGACGTTTTGTCAACAGTCAGTCAATTCTGAGAGCATAGTTGGTGGACCATTTTGGCAGACTGTAAGTAAAATAAACAGCCGCCGTGGTGAAGTGGTTAGCGTCGCGGACTTCCGGCTGGGAGGTCGTGGGTTCGATTCCCATCAGAGTCATGTGGGATTTTTCTGCGCCGACCGGCTGCTGCCCAGAGTTGAGTTTGCTACGGGCTCAGTTGGGAAGACTGGGACCACGCAGTCAAGTTTCATCCACTTAGTGGATGCCTCTCTGAGAGTGTTGCTCAAATTTTCTGACCAACACTGCAGGTGTCTGTATCTCTCGGGCATGGTTGACGCCGGGATATATTATGAAAGGAAGCGTAGATTACAGCCCTGCCATGCAGTCTCAGACCAGAATGGAAATCCGTAGCATCATTTTAATCATCCTCATTCTCATCGATCAGCAAAAAAAAGTCACATATTCTGTGGCCCTTCATGCCATGCTCTCATGGTGACCTCAGTTTCGATGTCCTCTCCACGTCTGTGGCCTTGGTATAGTTCCGTCGGGTCACCGGCATCGGCGAGTCCATAGGGGCCGTCGTTGGACGGACGTGATGGCACCCTCCGGAGGGAAAGCCTGCTCCGCGACTAAGCAATTATTGTCGTCAGTAGGGGGCTTAGTAGGTGGTGTCCTACGTATGTTGGATCAGAACAGGTGTTACTGAACACCACCGAAGTGACTCAGCAGTCTCCTCCGGTGGGTTGTCTCTTGACTTGACATTGACTGCTCCCTGTGGATTGTCGGGGCTGCGGTGGGACTGGCCGGGCTGTGGCTGTGGACGGGGTGTCGGAATGATCGGCGTGGGTGCAATGCCACTGAGGTGGCACAGAAGATGAGACCAAAAAAAAAAAAAAAAGAAAAAAAAAAAAAAAGAAAAGAAAAAAAGAAAAAACTGTAATTAAAATATTGAAACCACAATTATATATTTTTGCTTTCCTTTCACGGATAAGAAATAAATGACGCATACATACAGACTTAGAAATGTATTTTTTTTGTAATCTGTTGGACTTTCATTGCAGACCTGTTTGTAAATTGGTAAATCAGGATTGTTGAAAATATTTGTCAGTGGGATCATGATCAAAACGAAAGAAGTAAAGTGCAGCTCCTGCAAATTACATTCTGTTTATTGACCAAAGACTGTGGCAGTCTTAATCCCCCTTTTACATCATTACAGCCTCCCCCCCTCCACCACTCTTCGCACCTGCCTGTACAAAAGGGGATTTCCAGTCTCTGTCCTCATTATTCTATAGCAGCCATAGCAGCCAGAAGACCAGAGGAGATGGAGCAGACAATGTGGCAATCAAGTCATCCCGGGGAAATGGATGCCTGGTAAACCACTGTCCCTGCCACTGAAACGTACACTTAAACCGTCTGGGATGGGTCGTTGCCAGCTGAGACAAGAGAAACTCGCAGATCCTCCCATCAAAACAACAACATCACAACACAACAACAACAACAACAGCCATAAAGTGTCTGTCCCAGAGCTCAAGCTCACGAAAAGCTTCACTTTGCCCGATTTATTGAAACGTTGGCGAGAGGCTCAGTTTCACACAGCCATAGAAAGGCCCAAGATCGAAGTACAATGCCCATGGGGTGTGTTAAATGGGTCATAAGCTTTGTTCAAGAGAGATCGTAGACAGGGTTATTCAGCTGCACGCAGATGTGAAAAGGGCAACCCGAAACGATGGCCATACCAAGATTTTCTGAAGGCATTCACGCAGTGTCTGCGCCAGATGTTGACATGTGTTCTGTGATTTGAAATGACCATCCCACACAGTAATCCCGTGCACTTATTGCCTCGCCCTTTAATTATTATGCAGCCATTCCCGTACGCGCGCGTGCAAATGAGGACACATACACTGTGCTCATGGACGTGTGTAAGCATATACATGCGTGCAAACACTCACGCATACATTTAAACATGCACACGCATTCATGCATGCATGGTCGTACGCACACGCACACACACACAACACATAAAATCACACACAAACACACACACACACACACACACACACACACACACACACACACACACACACGTCGTGCACGCACACGCACGCACACACACACACACACACACACACA
>JADBJO010000105.1:905000-907500 GCA_016801955.1 Conus betulinus | reverse complement strand
TTCTTGTGGATTTCTGATTGCGAGCGTGCGCGTGCGCGCGTGTGTGTACCTGTGTGTATGTGTGTGGGTGCGTGGAGAGAGAGAGAGAGAGAGAGAGAGAGAGAGAGAGAGAGAGAGAGAGAGAGAGAGAGTGTGTGTGTGTGTGTGTGTCCCTGGCATCGTAAGGGGAAGCACAATTAGGTGTATCTCGAAACATTTTATCTACAACCATTCAGACAGACGACGTTACGGAGTATTGTGATGATCATAATGACTGTTCAAGAGAGGCATGGGGAAGGTGGGGGGGGGGGGGGGGGGGGGGGGGGAAATACAGAATTGATGCTGACACTTCATTGAAAAGCCGTGGTGTAGTCACCTTTCTCCTCCAGACCTTTAGTGCCAGACGGACGGCCATTACCTTCCAGTGGGTTCGTGTGAACGAAGTGCAAACAGACGCGTGAACGATTGCCTGTCCACGAAGACTTCCGTAGATGGCGGGCGAGTGGAGGTTTTGTTTTTTCAACCCCAAAATCAGGTCTGTGAAGGATATACCCGTTATCGTGGGCCTTCTTGTGCGCGCATGTGTATGTGTGTGTGTGTGTGTGTGTGTGTGTGTGTGTGTTGTGTGTTGTGTGGCCAGAGAGAGAGAGAGAGAGAGAGAGAGAGAGAGAGAGAGAGAGAGAGAGAGAGAGATTGTTACGCAGGTTTTCAAAATTAGAGAATGAGCTCAAATGAAGAATATTTGGAATTTCGAGACACACAGGTTTTAAGAAACTCATTCAAGACGTACAAAAGAAGTGAAAAATAAGTAAGTGACCCCCTTCCCCCACACGGTTTATACGCGCACGTGCGCACACACACACACACACACACACACACACACACACACACACACACACACACACACACACACACACACACACACACACACTCAGAGGGAGAGAGGGAGAGAGAGATAGAAGGAGGGATGTGTGCTAAGTAGTGTTTTTTTCTTCTTCTCGCTCTTTCTCTTTTCTTCTTTCTGTCTTTGTTTTTGCAGAAGATCATTTTAAACAATGGCTCTGATCACCAAGACGGATTGAGGCGAACAGGCGACGTTGCTGTAAAAATGGGAGGAAATTAAAGACACACTCTCTGCTTCTCCTGTGACAAGAAGGGACTTAATAGGCAGCCAGAACTGAAGGATACCCACACTCACCTTCACATATATACGCGTGGGCTCGCGCGCGGGCGCACGCACGCACGCACGCACGCACGCACGCACGCGCGCGCACGCACACACATCCACCACACACACACACACACACACACACACACACACACACACACACACACACACACACACACACTTACTCACACACATACATACACATATACACGCACGCACGGAAGCACACACAATCACGTACAGACACACAGACACAGACACACACACACAGACACAGATACACACACACACACACACACACACACACACACACACACACGCACACGCACACGGGCACGCACATACGCACGCATACGAACACGCATACTCGCACACACTGTTGCTCTTGATTCTGCAATTTTTACCTTCCAAGTGGACACTTGCTGACAGGTCTCTCCTGAGGTTCTTGTCCTTTAAATGTGGAATCTTGTCCACGTGCGTTACCCGAAGACACGCTACACTTTAAGAGAATGAAAGACTTTATCATAGAAAAAATGTCACCGTTGTTTTGAAATTCTTTCGTGTGTCTTGCTCAGCTTTGTAAACCACCACCAATCTAGCAGGAAAGTACGCTTTAAGGCAAATCCGAGGTATGACAGAATTTTCACAACGTATGTTTATTGGGGATTCGGTTGAAACGCTAATTTTTTCTCTCAAGAAATATATGTCTTCTTTCGCGTCTGTTTGTTTGTCTGACAGCAAGGTTACTCGCAGACTTCTGAGCTGGCTTGATCAAAACAATGTTACATTAAATGAATGAAATTATAAGAATTACTAGCAGGGGCACCCGGCGTTGCCCGGGATATGAACATTCTTTGCGATACGCTCGTGACGGCAAACATGTATTAATTGTTTTGACTTACAATCACCCCCCCCACACACACACACACACACACACACACACATCTTCCCACCCCCTCCCCCACACAAATACTCATTCCCTCTGTGTCTGTCTGTCTCTGTCTCTCTCTGTGTCTGTCTGTCTCTGTCTGTTCTGTCTGTCTGTCTGTCTGTCTGTCTGTCTGTCTGTCTCTCTCTCTCTCTCTCTCTCTCTCTCTCTCTCTCTCTCTCTCTCTATACATTGTATTGTTTTCCGCCTGCCTCTGGCCCCTTTCCTCTGGATCTTCCCTAGCACGTCTAGATGCTTCTCTCGCTCGAATTTCCGCCTGCACTCTGTTCCCATTCCCATTCTTCTTCTTGCCCTTAATTTTGTAGGAATAGACTTTGTGCAGAAGCAGTTTATTTAGGTTTTGCTTGAGTTAATCAACAGCCTGTGTCTAATGTAAAAATAGTGTATCAGGCTTTGCACTGTAC
>JADBJO010000105.1:890000-892500 GCA_016801955.1 Conus betulinus | reverse complement strand
CCCTCTCAAGTCCAACGACATTTTGAGGGTGTGAGAACTTTTGTTTGTGCTTATCCTGCCGACCGCATAGGTTGTGGGAACACCTTTTCTTAAATAACTTTTGTGATTGTCGTATTTTGTATGCTTACGTTGCATAAATAATGTTGTTGTCAATGTGCAGAAGCAAAAACACCCTAGCAAGAAGGCAAAAAAAAGGGACACAACCAGCCATTCCCAATTCAAGCAAACTAAATGTGACGAAAGAAAACATCCCCAACAACTTCCAACGCTTGCAGCACCGCCTTTCACCCTCACATTTGTCAACATTAAAAAAAACAAAGTTTTAAAAATGGAAAGTAAAACATTTCAAAAAGCGTCAAGGACATCAGTCCAAAAATGATCATATTTAATGAAACGTGAAACAAATTACGGAGCACATTTTGTTGCAAGTCACTGTTGGAAATTTCGTACAAGAATGTATATTTCCATTTCTGGGTTATACAACAGCTTTTCGAAGGCAAGATGATTTTATAGATAAGGCAACAGAGATAGATCATATTCCTAAAGTCAAAAGCTCTGTCAATTTCCGTTCATTCTGTGCAATGTTACAGACAAAAAAAAAAAATCTCTTCTTTTTTTAAGCCACACTCGTCCATGATTCAACCCTGAAATACTGATCTGTCTAGAACCAATAATCGATACTATTAAAAGATTTTCTGTCTCTTGTAAGTAGCCTTCTGTGTTATCAGAGTACTGAGAAATTTTATGTTGGACTCATTTGTAGTAAGTCATCGAATGTTTCTGTTTTCGCTTACCGTAATGCCTAGTATTTCCATACATGGAATGACAAAAAAAGGAGGATACAAGGTCACCTTGTCGATCCCCTCTTTTTATTTAATCTCCCTTTGGAAGGCATATGTTGATTCTTTCTCACTACACACGAGATAACACCGCATTTTTTCAACTCGCATTTAGTGTTCCGTTAACAAAAAACGCCGATGTGTAGGAAGAAAGGGAAGGAAGGAAGGGGGGGGGGGGGGGGGGGGGGGGGGGGGGGAGGGTTAAGCAATTCTGCATAAAACAAACGATCCTGGACTTTAATTATTTCTCGTGTTTTTCAAGACATGCATGGCTTACACGTATAAAAAAAAACTGCTTCTGAAGCAGTATGACTGTGTTCATCACTAAACCCGTTCTTGCATAAAGTGATTTATCAAGCCTTTGAACTTCAGAATGTTCTTTTTTGGTTTTGTTTTGCCAGATGTTTGTTTTATAAATCTAAATGATGACCAGTAACATATGAAAACAGTTTTTGTTTTTTTTGCTTTCCGCATTTTTCTTTTTAAGCCTCAACAATCTTAAGAGTAAAATGTGTTCTGTTCATATTTTTTCGGGTGTTTGTTTTTTAAAACATTTATTTGGGTTTTGCTTTTTCGAATTTTTCATTTCAACCCTAACGACCGTCAAAAGTATGAGAGTACCTTTTTTATTTCCCTTTTTCGGTTTTTTAAAAAACAAAAATGTAACTCCATGGTCAGTGAGAGTATGGAAACGCCGTTCTTTGGTCTTGTTACTTTCTGGAATTTTGTGTTTAAACTCTGCCGCCTTCCCTCTCCTAAATGGAGGGAGATGTGAAAAGGTGAAGATGGACGTAGGGTGGCGCTCAGACCATCCACTTGCGCATTTTCACCATCTGCACATCCGCCGCTACTCATTCCTCACTCGTTCCTCCCTCCTACTCCCTCCCATCTTCGTCGCCCTAACCAACCCTCTCATGCCCGTGCTTTTCCTACCACTTTAGACTTGACGCTTACCATCAGCATATTGTGTGAAACTTTTGTTTTCCATCTCTCTCTGGACTGGTAAACAGCGACCCCGGTAAGTCTAGACGGGAAATGACGTGAGCGCGATCTGATCAAGGGGCTGGTATGGCAACAACAAATAAACAAAGCAAGGCGGAAGTGTGTGGGAAGGGAGGGAGGGGAGGCTGGAGGGAAGGGGCGGGGGTGAGAGTGGAGAAGGGGGAGGAAGTGTTGAGGAGAACTCCAGGTCGCCATTTGCTGGCGCGGCTTCTGTCGCCTTTCCATTTCTGACTACTTCATGAAGTCTCTGTAACCAGCACTCACGGGCAAATGTTACAACATGATGCTCTTTGGGACCCGTTCAGGGAAAAAATAAACAGACGTGCTTTCATCGGGGTGTGTGTGTGTGTGTGTGTGTGTGTGTGTGTGTGTGTGCGCGCGCGCGCGCGCGCGCGCGCGCGCGCCGCCGTGTGTGCGTGCGTGCGTGGGGTGTGTGCGTGCGTGCGTGTGCGTGCGTGCATGTGTATGTGTGTGTGTGTGTGTGTGTGTGTGTGTGTGTGTGTGTGTGTGTGTGTGTGTGTGTGAGAGAGAGAGAGAGAGAGAGAGAGAGAGAGAGAGAGAGAGAGAGAGAGAGAGATAGAGAGATGTGGGTAAGGAAATGAGAAGTGCGAGAAGAGGGGGGGGTTGGGGATTGGAGGGATACACTTACGGTTTTGTAT
>JADBJO010000105.1:870000-882500 GCA_016801955.1 Conus betulinus | reverse complement strand
AAATCAAATTTATTTCCATTCTGATCACGAAAATGGAAAATTGAAATACTCTACGAGTGAAATAGCATCGCAACACACAAAGGTATGAATAGGAATCTCATGTAGACTACATTTTTGTACTCCCAGTTCTTATAGAATAGGGAGTACTTTAGAATGGGAACGAGGAAATGCTCTGTGTGTGTGTTTGTGTGTGTGTGCGTGCGTGTGTGTGTGTGTGTGTGTGTGTGTGTGTGTGTGTGTGTGTGTGTGTGTGTGTCTGTCTGTCCGTGGTCAAAATGTGTGTTCCACTCGCTCCAGACAAAACTACTGGGCCGATCTTTCTGAAAATTTGTAGGTATGTTCATTATGGGTCACGGATGATGCCCGATGTTTTAGTTTACCGTTATAATCGTTACTAACGGCTGTAACGGCCTGTAACGGTTTTTCTCTTCTTATGGAATTTCTCCGAAAGTACTTTGCCGATCTTTGTTAAAATTAGCAGGTATGTTCACTATGGGTTACGAATGATGCCCGATGTTTTAGTTTACTTTAACAGCCGTTACTAACGGCTATAACGGTTTTTCTTCAATATGGAATATCTCTGAAAGTACTTGGCCGATCTTTCTGAACCTTTGAAGGTATGTTCATTATGGGTCATGGATGATGCCCGATGTTGTATTTTACCGTTATAGCCGTTACTAAAAGCTATAACGGCTCATAACTTTTTTCTTTGTTATGGAATTTCTCAGAAAGTACGTGGCCGATCATTCTGAAAATTTGTAGGTATGTTCATTATGGGTCATGGATGGTGCCTGACGTTTTATTTTACCGTTTTAGCCGTTACTAACGGCTATAACGGCCCCTAACGGTTTTTCTTCTTTACGGAATATATCACAAAGTACTTGGCTGATCTTTCTGAAAATTTGTAGGTATGTTCATTATGGGTGACGGATGATGCCCGATGTTTTAGTTTACCGTTACAGCCGTTACTAACGGCCCATAATGGTTTTCGTCTTTACGGAAAATCTCAGAAAGTACTTGGCCGATCTTCATGAAAATGTGTAAGTATCTTCATATAGGTCACAGATGATGGCCGATGTTTACCATAATAGCCATTACCAACGGCTACACCAGCCCAAGACGGTTTTTCCTCTTTATTGAATATCTCACGCGTATTCAGGATAAACTGAGAGTACGTTTATATGCTTTGCATCTTGTTCATATTTCAGATCTTCTAAAACAAAAGGAGAGAGAGAGAGAGAGAGAGAGAGAGAGAGAGAGAGAGAGAGAGAGAGAGAGAGAGAGATTTCACTTTAGTATTACCATACATAGTTCTTAACATGTGTGGTGAACAAGAACGGAGAAAAAAAATATGCAACAATGAACTTAAATGTGGATGTTAACATATGGCTGGAAATGTTTCCCCTGTCTGGTGAATGGCGCGAATGACTTACTCTCACCTGAGACATCATCTCGACACAAGCCAGAAATTGTGTACGTGAGCATGGCGGAAGGAGTGCATTTATGGACAACCATTAAAATTGATGTTATTTTAGTCTCTGATTATTTGCGGAAAAAAAGGATCTGATACATGCATGTCCCCTGGTGTACTACCATTTTTTTTTCTCTCAATTAATTCCCTGTGAAAATAAAAATATTCACATTTTATTATGGCAATGCAGTATTTAAGTCACAAAAACTCTGTGATAAGCTTTTTCAGCAAACAAAACCATAAAAATACTAGCTTTTTTTTTTTTTCAAAATTTCTTAAACTGAAATTAGTACAACTCCATATTTTTTGTCGTTGTATTACAGCTCAGTAAGACTGAGCGTGCACATGCACACTCCTTTCCTCTGTCTTCTTTTCGAGACAGACGGCAGAATAGGCATGGTTAAGAATAGCTCCATTGTGCAATAAATCTGCGTTGTGAAACAGAGGACATGGAGAGAACGACCTTATTCATATCAATTATCCCACATGGTAAAGCGATCGAGAAAGACTGTCTAAACGAGGAGTCGTTTTGAAAACAACATTCGTGCCATTGCCATCGGCTTCTTTTCTGATGCCAACTAAGTTGTAACAGGGATGATGTGTCGGTCACTGGCACAACAAAGATTCAAAGAATTGTTTCGATCACCATGGTGAACAAATTGATTTATTTACCTTAAAGTTAAACTTGAATGTCGTGTGTCACCTTAGTACTGCATTTAAATGCAGGCTTATGTTGGCTTGATGGACCAAAAGTGTTTCACTTTGTCTGTCAGTCTATATCTCTGTCAGTCTGTCTGTGTTTCTTTCTGTCTGTGTCTTCTTCTGTCTGTCCCCCCCTCCCTCCCTCCCTCCCCCTCTCTCTGTCTCTGTCTGTCTGTCTGTCTGTCTGTCTGTCTGTCTGTCTGTCTCTCTCCTTGTGTTGTGTGTGTGTGTGTGTGTGTGTCTCTCTCTCTCTCTCTCTCTCTCTGGGCCAGTTCGTGTATGTTATCTCTCTTCCCCATTTCTTTCTCTTCCTCTGTGTGTGTGTGTGTGTGTGTGTGTGTGTGTGTGTGTGTGTGTGCGCATCCGCGCGCGCGTGTGTTTTGTGTGTGTGTGAGAGAGAGAGAGAGAGAGAGAGAGAGAGAGAGAGAGAGAGAGGTGCAAATCAGCGGGACCTCAAATGTCCTCCTGTGTTTTGACAGCTGAAAGAGTAAACATTCCGACAGCTCTTCCTGCCAGCCAGGGGACGTCACAATTGGGGGTGCATGGGGAAAACACAACGGCTGAGCATAACTAGCCGTTATTTCGTTTTTGACCCCAACCCCTGAAAGACAACATTACTCTTGTTTGCATCGAACAGAGAGTTGGTTTTAGACAGAACGAAGCAGAGTTGGAAAGTAGACTGTTTATACGCTTTCATCTGTGTCTTTCTTCTTAATTGATATTAATGTGTACTATGTCATGCTACGTGATTCGCCCCAACTCCGTCGATTTTCTTGCTATTTATAGGAAGAAGCGACGAAATGTATCCCTTGTTCACGACGTCGTGTTAACACGTATAATCGACGAGCATCGCGCCTCTTTCCTCCCCTCTCTGGCTTCTTCATCCTTCCAAAAAGACAAAATTCCACGAATCGAGTCCTCTGCTGCAGTGAAAGCGTACGACTCCGTGAGAGACAGTTCACTTTACTTTCCCAGGAATATATCTATTCAGTATCAAACTGAGCATGACATGGCCCCAATGCTTCACCGAACATGCATTCAAAAAAGATAAATTTGTACGTACGCCTTTTCTATTTGCCATGGAAGAACTTGAAATACTAACAAAATCTTAACGTTTAGGATGCGTATGTTTTGGTGAGCTTTTGATTTGCGAGTAAGAACTAAATAACACTCATTAATTAAAGCGTAAGCGTAACATTCACACACACACACACACACACACACACACACACACACACACACACACACACGGGGTGCGCGCGCACGCGCGCTCACACACGCACACACACGCACACACATGCACACACACACACACACACTACTACTACTACTACTACTACTAACTCTTTCCCGGCTGGAAACAAATGACGTCACAGTTAAAACGAGAGTTCGACACCAATTCATATGACAGTTCGAGTGAAAGTGGCGATCAACTATGGAGGAGCGAATTCCTTCAGCAAAGGTGCCTCTCCCACATATACAAAAGGAATTGAGCTCTGATGTATTAGCGGATGTTACTAGAAGATTTGGGGATGTTGGGGATCTACTAAAGTAATTGTGGGATGTTAATATATCGACACTGCAACTGACTAAGGACTAAGATTCCTATGTACCGTTATCGAGAGAGAGAGAGAGAGAGAGAGAGAGAGAGAGAGAGAGAGAGAGAGAGAGAGAGAGAGAGAGAGAGAGAGAGCATTCAGTCAGAGATTCGAGGCAGAAAGTGAGCAAGTGTAGGTTCATGTTCAGAAACATACCAAACCGAAGATAGGACGAGGCAGAATATAATATAACATCCTTTCAATAAACAGGCCCTTAGAATTTACACATGTATTTATTTTGACTACAAGTTATAACAGACATTCTCAGGAAATCTGACTTTCAACTAAGACCTTCTCTGTCTAGACTAATAAAAATAGATACACAAAAACACAGAACTCACATACCTTAACACCATGATCACTGTGGCCAGGCCCGAAGGCCGAGAGGCCCAGCAACACCTTGACTCACTAGAGGATGCCAGGGAGGGGAGTTTTTTTTGGAAGTTGATATCTTTAGTTTATATATATAGCTTTGCCTGAGTGTGAATTGAATAACTGTGTAGCGTGGCACGTCTTTGACACAGTCAGAGAACGCCAGGCACTGGACATTATCGAGGTCTGGTTTTCATTTCTGACCCACTGCTCAGGGATGGGGGGAAGGGGGAGGGGCGTAGCAATGTGGGGGGGGGGGGGAGCAGGAGAGGGGATCTAGCATGTCAATGTATCCGGTAGGTAATGAACGGATGTACCGCTCGGGGAAGGGGGGGGGGGGGGGGGGGGGGGGGGGGGGGGGGGGGAGGGGCTTAGAATGTCTCTCAGGCGTCACGCTATAGATCAAGGCAATCAATGGCTCGGTCCATCCTGGGTAGGTAGAATGACCGGATGTAACTGCTCGGGGAGGAGGGGATGACACTGGAGAGGCTCAGAATGTCTCTCAGTGTGTGTGTGTGTGTGTGTGTGTGTGTGTGTGTGTGTGTGTGTGTGTGTGTGTGTAGCTCCTATGTATATCACTCTGTGATAATTGCTCCCCGCTCCCTTAAAAAATGTCCTCATTTTTGCAATAATTGGAGATGAGAAGGGAAGGGCTGGACTATTATTTATAAAATACGGTTGTGACTTCATATTTCAGTACAGGAATGGCATACGATCGGGATGTTTGGGGTTAGGGAATGTTAGACGTCTTTAGTCATGCATAAAATTATTTGAAATCTGCATAGACACTGCATTGCACATAGCTGTAGCCAGCATCACCATTTGTCACACGCCAATGAGTCCATTTTCTCTGGGAGGATAAGCAGTAATATGTAACTGCGTTTCATTTGTCACTTCGAAGCAAGAGTCATGTCACATATGGGGAAAGTGTCACAGCACAGCACTTGAGTCACAGTGTGATCGACATTTTGTTGCAGATTAGGTACAGTTTCTAGAACAGTTCACACGCCATTTAGCGTAACTTATGTGCAGCGTTGAAAGGAATGGTTAAAATTTTGAGCATCCCTAGCTCATAGTCACTCTGTAAGCAGATATGTCGTAAGCAGATATGTCGATTGAACATTGTGGTGCGGAAGTCAGTCGTGGATGGAAGAACGTGCGGCGTTATGAAGTCACCACACGTCGTCCTCACAGTGAAGTGACGGCGTCCATTGGTGAGGGTCAGATGGTGTTTATGATGTCACCACACGTCGTCCTCACAGTCAATTGACGGCCTGTCCATCGGTGAGGGTCAGATGGCGAATGCTGCCACATCAGACATGATGGCCTGGAATCACGTTGTGGGGAGACTGCCCACATTTGGGGGGGGGTGATCACTTTGCAGAAAGTCTGGCGTAATGCTTGCCGGTGCTCAACACGGGAGGTATATACAGATGATTTCCAACCTCCTTGGTCGGAAACGGTGATCACGTACCCACAGCTGGGCAATATGACGTAGACAACGGATATTGTGACAAAGTAGGTATGCTATTTAGCTGATGTATGTGCAATGCTTTATCTCGTAGGAATGGGGGGGGGGGGGGGGGGGGGGGGGGGGTAGACAAATGGAGAGATAGAGAACTATAAAGTGCAATCGCATGCCATCCGAGTTCAATCACATGTAGCCAGCGTACATTCATAATGGAATGAGCTACAAAATCGTAAAAATAATGTCAATGCAAACATGCAAGGCAAAGAGATATGAATTCCAAACATGTAGCTCACTCAAAACTGCAAAATACAAGAGAAAGGCAAATAATACAACCTTCGGTAAAAAAAGAACACGTCATACCACATTCACAATAAGACAAAGAACTAGTGATAAGTAAGCCCTGAAATTAAAAAAAAAAGATCCCAGTACTGAGAGGGGCATAGTAAGCATCAGTGATGAAGGGAGTTTAAAAACAAATCATTCACGACAAATGCAAATCATTCACGGCAAAGGCAAATCATTCACGGCAAAGGCAAAAATAATGCGACATACGTACGATCCGACATAATGTAATGAAAAAGGAAAAAGAACACATCATCGGCGATTGATACCAATGAACAGTAACAAAACAAATAAAAAATCAATGAGTCGGACCTGGAAAAAAAAAAAAACGATGCCAAACAAAACACAATAGAAAATCAACACACAATCAAGAAGGAATGCAAGGGAAAATTCACGAACACTTCCATGAATTGTGAGACGTGTACCAGATTGCAAGGAATGCGTGTGAGCACTGCTTTGGTTTTATGAACTGGAAGAGATCATCACACTGGAGCCCGATAATAGTTTGAGATTACAAAAGGACAAAGAAATGCCACTTAATGTTGTGAGGGAAAGGTGTAATAAACATATTATCAAAGAGAATTGCATGCAAGACTAGAAATAATTCAAAATAACACCTTGACATAACTAAACGAACACAGATAAATCAGTAAGCATCTTCATGAACTGTGCATACAGAGTGAGTGAAAACAAAAGACAAAAAAGTGAAGTATTTTAAGTGGCGTTTTTTTAAATGGAACAAACAGAGAACTATTTGGCTTGCAAACCCATACATATCTCAACCATATACCGCCAACAAGTTAAAGCAAGGGTAGATTATGGTCTCCGGATATGGTCTTCTACTTGATCACAACAGGAATACAAATCTTACTTACAGAGTAGGTAACACACGGCAGAGCTTAAGTGATTATCTAAGATGTCTTTTATAAACTGTGATATTCCAAAACAAACTGAAAGTGGCCTTCGAAATAATCATAGACTGCGAAACAATCATAGACTGCATATGATAAAAAACTCCTCTTTGAATAAATATGTCATTTATGTTACTGGGACGATGAGTTCACATGTTCTTTACATACAGCAGCATCATTGATGAATCGGAACCTGGCTAATAGCCGGACAGAACAAAGCAGCAGTAACTTGCTTAACAAAAAGAAAAAAAAACAGTGAATATGTTAGACAACACCTGCAGTGACGAATGAAGATGAACAATGATGAACATGAAGATGATGACCATGGCATGGACAATGAGATGAATATGGTTTGTGGTGACAGAGAAACAAAACTCATGCATGATCCGATGAACGAAAAATGGATGACACATAAGCATGCAGACACGTCGTTACGTCACGAAACAAAATAAGGATCCTTAACACGACACAAACACGATGAATGCGCGCATATTCACAAGGATGATCGCTTGCGCTGTGTACACGAAATGCGACCAGATGTGTAACGTGACGCTAATAAACGATGTGGAGCAAAAGAGACCGAAAGCAGCTCCAACAATATTTGAATGGATACGTTTTGCAAAACCTGCTCATCAGTGTGCACCCGCATTAAATTAACAGAATCCGAGAAAAAAAATTAAATGTATGGATAAAGTTGTGAGTTGGTCCGTGCGAATGTGAGAAGTCACATCATTCTGACATCGAAAAGTACGTAAGCGTAAAGACGAACGCGCAGTCGCTCCGAAACAAAAAAAAAGCCGCAGAGGTAGAAGGAAAAAATTGTCCGTTGATTCAGCAGCAGTTCCTGAAACACTCAAAAAAACGTGTTAATATCCAAACATAAACAAAACACTGAATGAAACAAAAAAGTACTTGACAAATATTACGATTAATGGTCCTTGACGAAAGGGGGGGGGGGGGGGGGGGGGGGGGGGGGGGGGGGGGGGGGGGGGAGATGGGAGTGATCGGGCAGTGATCGGCACAAATGAAATCATCTGAACGTTGACAATGGGCCTGATGTATTACCAGCAGGAGAGTCGCCAGCGCATAACTCTCAAATACAATGCTGAGTAATAAAATTGTAGTACGTAGTCTCATAAGTTCACAATCAACTGGCACGAAGGAGATATATTACCAGCAGGAGAGTCGCCAGCGCATAACTCTCAAATACAATGCTGAGTAACAGAACAATATATACAGAGGCAGGCAAGATTCTGGACCGTAGCACTTGGTCATGCGGCATTTGCGCCGTATAGTAGTAGAAGTAGTAGTAGCAGCCATGTAGTATATGTGAAGTCATGAGGCGTAATGTGCCGTTAGGGAGTAATAGCAGTGGGCGGAGGAGTAGGATTATGTACAGTGGGTTGTCAGCGCCCAGTAGTGTGCCATAATAAACCGATCGTGGATCAAGGAAAAGGAGGTGGACCATGAATAATGACAATAAAACGAACAGAGACAACACCGACCTTGCAGGAAATATTCAAAACGACGCATGTGGGCGTTTGAATTGTATAGCAATAGCATAGGCCTAATTAGCAGCTGAAATAGAGTAATAAGCGTATCTGTTTACACATGAACGGTAAGTAGACTGATAATAAAACGTGGTACGTTTAGAACTGGAGCATGATTTTATCACTGATCGTGGACATTGCAGTCGAGACGAATCAGACAAACAAGACGCGACAAGACGATCTGACATGTCAATGACACGGGAAAAATGTGCAGGGTATAGGTCAGTCAGGCGATGAACTTCGACACGGTCGACACCCGTTCTCAGTCTACACAATTGTTCCAATAGTGTTACGCCAGTAAAACCGGACCCGAATGGGGCTTGGGGTGGGTGTGGGTAGTGACTTGGGGAGGCAGCATAAGCGCCGTTCAATCAGAAGAGAAATTGTTCCAGATCGATAGGCTGATGCAAGACTTATAACAAGGTGACAAAGAGGGAGAAAGAACAATAATCACACAGCACAAACCAACAGCTGACGGGACGCTGTCAGTTTGTACACATGCATGGTCAGACCCCCTAACCAACTATACACCTCGTGTGATCAATTTCAGTCTCCGGTCATCGAAACCCTATTGGCCAGCCTTGTTAACCACAAACCATGGGAGCGGGGGGGAGAGGGTGAGAGTGGGGATCACGTAGATTCCAGTCCATTGAAAAGTTAGTGGCGGGGGGTGGGAAGGGGAACACTTGGCTGACAGATTAACAATAAATGACAACAATCGGAACTGGTACGAACTGGGTGCTTTCATTCAAATGACGTTTCTTATTATAGGCTGAAAATGTCAGACACTGCTTCGAAAATGAGACACGAGGAAAAATTTTTTTTTTTTTTTTTTTTTTTTTTTTTTTTTTTTTTTAACGCGGACATGATGTTCAACTTAATTCGGAGCGCTCGGTCGTCTGACAACTGGAGGCTAGCCGCTTGCTGGGGCGGGAGCAGAGCTGCCTTTTTCTTGTTAACAAGAATATTGACGTCATTTAAACGACGAAATGTGACGTGCGTCACTGAGCAAAAAAAATTCCTGTTTTGGCAATTAACTATGCTATTTGTAAAGACGTATTTGGAGTAAATAAGTGTTAAAACCGTTATTGAAAATGCAAAACAAACAAACACATCAATGTATTTTGTAAGCCAACGAGTCACGTTGATGACTGCTTTTATTTATAGTATTTAAACGAACGATTTGAAACGCTTAATATCTGATCAACTTGTCAAGCAACATATTTTACTATGCATTGTTTTCTGAAAGGTGTGCGGATTATCATTGTTCTCTGTACGTGTGTTTGAAGTTATGTCTTGGTTACTTGAAGGAATGTTTAGAGAACTGAGTCAACGCAAAGCTAAATGTAACAAAGTTTAACAGGAGAGACTTTTTTTTTTTTTTTTTTTCAACAGATGTCCCTCAACTACACGTATCACTGCATGAATAAAAGTACTTGGATTGTACACATCAGGCTCAGCTTATTTTTCACAGGATTAAACACAAAGCATTTATGCAAAATTGAACACTCATGAGAGGCACAAACAAGTAGGAAAAAAAAAAATGATATACTGTACTCTGAGCAAGAAAGTGGCGGACATAGTAAGTGCACGGACTGTAGAACATGCCTAGCAAAGGAGAACGGGACAAACACTTCGGTTTTACGACGATAGTGAAGCGCCATAAACTGAGTGACATGTAATGAAAGTGAGGAAGGAAAACGAACAAGTGCATCACGTAAAGCGTTGCAAGTGATTGTTACAGCATTTAGATGAACAGTTGTGTAACAGTGATTATCACTTACTTTCAAACAGTTATGATGAGAGCAGGAGTGCATGACAGACTCGGTAACAAACTGGGCAGTTAGGTAACCTAATTCAAATGAAAACAAACGTCCATCCTGTCCGTACTACACACACCAGGCCCACAGCCCTAGAGGACCGAGATCGCCTTAACTGGCAGAACGCGAGCAGGGTCAGTGAACCGAAACAACCCCGCTGGACCTTTCGCCGGTTAAGGGCCTAGTGGCCGCACGTTGAGGAGGAGGAGTTAACGGTACAACATATTCGCAGGCGTGCGGCCCACTGCGTGAAGGGAATCACCGGCGATGTGCAACTGAAAAGCCTGACTTGTGGGCCCATTTGTGAATTCTGCTATATACCGCTCTAGAGGAATTCTTTTCTTTTCTTTTTTTTTTTTTTTTTTTTCAACCACCAGTTTTAGAGAATTATTCATCCATGACAATTATTCATCCATGCCGATGCACCTATTAAACAGAGTAGGTTCTGATACAACTGTACGGCCTGATGAGCTCAGATACCAAGGAGAGTATAGGTAGAGGCAACACGCTTGGCTGCAGAGTGAGGTGAGGGGGATCGACTCGCATCTCCACCAACTATCGCACGAACGGATGTTGTGCGTGTGGGTCGTAGAACTATTATACAAAAGGAATTGAGCTCTGATGTATTAGCGGATGTTACTAGAAGATTTGGGGATGTTGGGGATCTACTAAAGTAATTGTGGGATGTTAATATATCGACACTGCAACTGACTAAGGACTAAGATTCCTATGTACCGTTATCGAGAGAGAGAGAGAGAGAGAGAGAGAGAGAGAGAGAGAGAGAGAGAGAGAGAGAGAGAGAGAGAGAGAGAGAGAGAGAGAGAGAGAGAGAGAGAAGCATTCAGTCAGAGATTCGAGGCAGAAAGTGAGCAAGTGTAGGTTCATGTTCAGAAACATACCAAACCGAAGATAGATAGGACGAGGCAGAATATAATATAACATCCTTTCAATAAACAGGCCCTTAGAATTTACACATGTATTTATTTTGACTACAAGTTATAACAGACATTCTCAGGAAATCTGACTTTCAACTAAGACCTTCTCTGTCTAGACTAATAAAAATAGATACACAAAAAACACAGAACTCACATACCTTAACACCATGATCACTGTGGCCAGGCCCGAAGGCCGAGAGGCCCAGCAACACCTTGACTCACTAGAGAGGATGCCAGGGAGGGGAGTTTTTTTGGGAAGTTGATATCTTTAGTTTATATAGCTTTTGCCTGAGTGTGAATTGAATAACTGTGTAGCGTGGCACGTCTTTGACACAGTCAGAGAACGCCAGGCACTGGACATTATCGAGGTCTGGTTTTCATTTCTGACCCACTGCTCAGGGATGGGGTGAAGGGGGAGGGGCGTAGCAATGTGAGGGGTGGGGGGGGGGCAGGAGAGGGGATCTAGCATGTCAATGTATCCGGGTAGGTAATGAACGGATGTACCGCTCGGGGAAGGGGGGGGGGGGGGGGGGGGGGGGGGGGGGGGGGGGGGGGGGGGAGGGGGGCTTAGAATGTCTCTCAGGCGTCACGCTATAGATCAAGGCAATCAATGGCTCGGTCCATCCTGGTAGTAGGTAGAATGACCGGATGTAACTGCTCGGGAGGAGGGGATGACACTGGAGAGGCTCAGAATGTCTTGCTTTTTCTGCATACCGTTACTACTACAGCTGCTGCTGCTGCTGCTGCTTACTACTGAATATGCGAATATAAGATCATGAAGATATCTTTCATGCCGAGCTCAGCACACTGACAAAAGCAGACAAGAAAACAAAAACTATCAACGTTCACACCACACTAGTTTTGAATTGATTTCATTAAAATCCAGAATTGCACCACAAAAGAAAGGCATAGGATATTGATATTGAAAAAAAAAAAAATGAAGGGAGCTTCTGGAACCGGAATGGTTTTGTTCGAATAGACCAGGTTCAGATGTGTTGTTAAAAGACAATATCTTCACAAAACGTTGACTGGTGTGAGAAAAAAAATCGTTTTTTGGTAATCCGAATTATCTTTTTGAGTAATCCAGCTTTCTGTTCTGTTGACTACAGGAAATGAGGCAACGTCATCAGCGTCCATGTAGGAAAGCACTCAAAATTTCAACAAACAAGCAAATTAACAATTTTCACAAACAAACAAACAAGAAAGAAATAATGAATTTAAAAAAACGACGACTGCGACTTTTGTACTAGAACTGTTTTTCAAAGCCCAAGATTTCACTTGTATACAAAATCACCTGATGAATAAATAAATGGCACTGCAACCTGTTT
>JADBJO010000105.1:842500-867500 GCA_016801955.1 Conus betulinus | reverse complement strand
GGAGACATTTTTATTACACGTAACCAGTATCTAATACACTTTACAAATATGTTAATGTATAATGGGTAACGACCTGTTTCACGTAGAGACCATGAGATTGGTTGTTTTTTAATAGAAATATTCAAAAATCTTTTTAATGCAAACAAGTGAACTCTCTCAATGGCTGTTAAATCATATCCAATGCCCCACACCTCTGCACCATAGCTGAGCATGGGCTGGATTGCGTATCAAAAAGCTTGAAGAATATTGAAGGAGATCTTTCTCCTAGCGACCAGAGTAGTCGGAAAATACATATAACTCCCTTTTTCGCACGGTTAGCAATATCATTCAAAGCATGCGAGAACGACAAGCGAGAAGAAAGATAGATACCTAGGTACTTATACATGTTAACCAATTCCATTCGATTATCACCATAAAACCACGCTCTCGCGCAGCAACATGTCCTCCATTTCTGAATATAATTATGTTTGATTTGTCGAGGTTAACTTCCAGGTCTAGTTTCATAGCAACCTCATGCAAAATATTTAACTGGTTTTGTAGACCACAAACAGAATCAGATGCCAATACGACATCATCTGCAAACATAAGAATGAGATTTCAACAAGATCTGGTATAAGCTGGACGCCATGTCTGCCAAAAATTTTTGTGATTTCCTCTGCACGTTCGTTTAAGAAGAGAAAAACAAAATAGGACTACAAATTTCTCCTTGTTTCAGGCCCCTGGGGCATAGAAATGAGTCTGTCAGCTCACTACCACAACGAACTTTAGCTTTCACTACTCTGTACATGCTTTGTATGGCTCTGTACATTTTGCCATTTATACCATGTTTCTTTAATATGGTCCAGAGCTTAAGTCTACTCACCGAATTAAATGCTTTTCTGAAGTCAATAAAGGCTATATACAACTTTTTATGGTACAACAATTGTTTCTGGACCATGCCGAAAAGAGTGAATAAATGATCGATAGTGCTATGTTGTTTTCGAAAACCGGCCTGACTGTCATTTAAAATGTTATTATTTTCAATCACTGGGTTAGTCTTTTGTTTAAAATGAAGCTATACAGTTTGCTGCATACATTTAATAAAGAGATGCCTCTATAGTATCTGGAGTATTTTGGTCGCCTTTCTTATGTAGAGGTTGTATAACAGCCTCAGACCAATCATCCGGATATCGACCCGATGAAAATAAATTTATTAAAGAGTTTCACCAAGTACAGAGAACAATAGTAGCTGCTGAATTTTTAAGAAATTCGTTGATAATTCGTCGGGGTCCCGCCGCTTTACCACTTTTTAAACTGCACAGTGCTGAGTATATTTCCAATTCAGTAATATCCTTTTCGAGCATATCACAGTTAATATCTTCACTAGAAGTAGTGTCTAAGTTATCACCTTCGCTGTTGTTAGCAATACCTTCGACTTCTTGTGAATTAAACACTCTGGAGAAATGATTATACCATTCCTCCTTGGTTATTGTATTTTGTAGAGGACGCTTTGTTATATGCGATTTGAGTTTGCCCCAAAATGCCTTTGGATCATTGATTGTTTTATATAGAGATTCAATGACGTTTTTACGATGCTCAGCGCTTTTCATTTTTAGAAGATTTTTATATTCTCTGCGTTTCTGAGCATATGTCTCTCTGTCCTCAATATCATTTGTTCTATTAAATGTTCTCAGAAACTGCCGAGTAGCTCGTCTACTTTCTTTGCACTCTAGGTCAAACCAAATCTGCTGTCTTTCTTTTCCTACAATTACCCGTTTCTTCATGCATTGTCCGGCGTTTAGAATACCCTCATTAAACCTTTTAAGAGACGCGTTGATATCATGATCAATCAAATCAGCTGCTTCTCGAAAACAAGTCTTTGTCTCTTCTGTTCCCAAACCTGCGAGAAAATCATCCCCCTCGAATCAGGAGTCCATACGTATTTTTCCAGTGTAAATGATTTTGCTCTGATTTGTGAACACGGAACTGTTTCTCTTGCTATACCAACATACAATTCCACTGGCATATGTTTCGATTCAGTTTTTTTGAGCAACATTCAATGACTGCATTAATGATATCAAATTTTTTGACACAATAAAGTAGTCAATAACACTGTTGCCAGTAGATGAAATGTAAGTGAAATTTCCGCTAGTTCTATCGACACCTGTTCCATTTAAAATGACCAAACTAAACTGATCACAAGTGTTCAATAAATATCTGCCATATTCATTAATTGTTTGATCTTTAGATGAGCGTTATCCGGAGAGAGAGAGAGAGAGAGAGAGAGAGAGAGAGAGAGAGAGAGAGAGAGAGAGAGAGAGAGAGAGAGGGGAGGTGGGGGGGGGCCAGGGGAGGGCAGCTCAAAGATTCGATCAGTCGGCATATTTTGTCTAAACATGTAAACTAAAAATTTTAAACTCTGAATCCTTTTGCAATCTTTCGGGGGGACGTCTTACTGTATCGCCTAACATTCTCGCTTTCTGTGATCTTTTCTTTGGAAAGAAGAAGAAAAAAAAAACAGGTAGGGTTTTGTGATCTGATGAAATCCACGAAGCGTGTTAAAGTGCACATTTTGATGCACCTTGTCATCAGCCAGGCGTGCGGCTTATTCGCTCATCCACCGATTCTCGTCTGCTTCGGTTTCCCTCTGCTCGCCTAGAAACTTCAGGCCAACGATCTTTCTCTTACCTGGCACCTGCTCCGTGGTATGGTCTGCCTTCTTCTCTGCGTAACACAGACTCCTTAAAGACTTTTAAAACCTCCCTAAAGACACATCTTTTCCCCGGACTGATTGACGATATCCACTTATCTCTGCGCGAGTCCGCTTGTTTTAACGCGCTCGTGTGTCTGTGTGTCCCCTACCCCGACCGAGCCCCCTCTCTCCACATTATCGCCCATTCTCCGTCCCTATTCTCTATTCTCATTCCTCACTTCCAGCTCAAGGTTTTGGTATGTACACTTAATTCGTTTAACAAGAATAAATCATGTTGCTACTATCTCCAGTGCAACCCGCCTTACCCCAGGCAACAACTTCTATTGACAAGTGCACCTCAATCGATGAAAGAGAAGATTATTAGCCGTTACCTCCCCACTCCATTCCCCCATTCTTGCTTTCACAGCGTTTTGCAAGCCAATGTGGACCTATAAAAACAGTAGATCTTCTCCCCTGGATGAACAGATCTGATCCTGTTAGTACACGCGCACTTGACTCCTCACTTTTCCTCCTCCCCCACCCCCCTCCACCCACACACTCACACAGCACCTCCCAGAATCACACACACACACACACACACACACACACACACACACACACACACACACACACACGCGCGCGCGCGCGCGCGCGCGCGCGCGCGCACACACACACACACACCACAGACAGACAGACAGACAGACAGACACACACACACACACACACACACACACACACACACACACACACACACACACACACACACAACACAGCAACTCCTAGAAACGCGGCGCGCGCACGCCCCCCCCCTTCCCCCCCCCCCCCCCCCCCCCCCCCACACACACACAAACACACACACATAGCAACTCACACACACACACACACACACACACACACACACACACACACACACACACACACACACACACACACACACAACACACAAACACACAGACACACACAAACTCCTACACACACACACACACATACACACACACACACACACACACACACACACACACACACACACACACACACACGCGCGCGCGCGCGCGCATGCACACACACACACACACACACACACACACACACACACACACACACACACACACGTTCGCGCGTGCCTGCAAGTATAGAAACACACGCACAGAGAGAGAGAGAGGGGGGGGGGGGGGGGGGGGGGGGAGAGGAGAGAGAGAGAGAGAGAGAGAGAGAGAGAGAGAGAGAGAGAGAGAGAAGCGTTTTAAATTTAATGAAACAAAATTACTCCGCTGAAATCACTCTCTCTCTCTCTCTCTCTCTCTCTCTCTCTCTCTCTCTCTCTCTCTCTCTCTCTCTCTCTCTCTCTCTCTTTTCACCCTCGATTCTACCCCCGCATGCTCTCCAACTTGTCTTTTCCTTTAGGCGAAAGGTTTATTTGAATATAAATCTATTGACACAAGTATGTTCGGTCAAATTACGCACAGGATATGAACAAGAATAACGTTTCCACTTGGAACATTCTAACTCCCATTTGCCTAAAGCCCAACACAAAAAGGCAGGATAAGGAAGAACGGAATACAACGTTAAAGGCAAGAGAATCTGTCGAGAAAAGTGTAAGAGAAAGTTACAGACAGACCAACAGCGTGAAGACATCGAGAAAAACCCAGAAAACAACGACACAAAGAAAGCGTTTAAGACTGTAAATGATTTGACCTGACAATAGCGAAGGCACACTGGGGAGTGGCTCATGCCGTGGGCTCAGGCTCGACTCGTCATCGTTTCGAAGAATGGAAATATTCAACAGTGCCAGAACTACCGCACAATTAGTGAGATAGCCGCGCCAGCAATGTTCAAGACCATTCTGAATAGACTACGCTAATGGCTGAAGAATATACCGGATTCAGTAAAGGCAAAAGCACAGTCGAACAGGTCGTTAACCAGCCTACTCTATTCAGAAAACGCTTCCAGCACCTGAGAATGTGCTACCACGTCTTCATTGATTTCTGTAAGGCGTTCAACAGAGTCTGGCAGGACCACAGTTAAGAAATTATTTACAAGCAGAAGGTTATCAACACCACACAGCAACTGTACTCCAGAACGACCAGTGTGGTGGTGCTCACATAAGGTGCTTCTGTATTGTTCTCCCCTCCCATAGGCGACTGTAACTTTCTCAGTGCCTAGTAAAGGTCTTTAGAAAAAAAAAAGTATTCGCTGTTTTTGGTAAATCTTGTGACTTTATAGGGTGATAGGAGGAAATTGTTTATAGAAAGTATGAATAGAAAGAAGGAAAAATATGTTGTTGAAGAGTGATCGGAAAAGGAGGTGGCTTAGCTAGGCGTATGATGCAAAACAGTTTTGTTTATTTCGCTACTGTATGATAATGATACAAATGATAGTAAGCTCCGGAAGTTAGCGATGGAAAGCATCATGTATTAATGGTTGGAAGTCTGTTGATAAGTGTTTAAACCATCCTTTCATATGAATAATGGATATTATGTGTTGATAAACAAGAGTGTGTGGAAATCATTCCTTGACATGTATTTAACGGCTCTACTGTTACTAATGAATAATTTTATGAACGGAGATCATTCTCTGAGATGTAGTGATTATATGAATGATAAAAACATTCTTATCTTGATGAAAGAGACGAAAGGAAATAATTTCTTATATGCAATGATTATATTCTTGGTTTATCGTAAAAGGTCTGTGTGGAAATCTCCCCCCCCCCCCCCCCCCCCCCCCCCCTCAATGTATAAAGCATGATTTCGAAAGGGTCTGTGTGGAAATCCATTCCCCCCAATGTGTAGAACATGATTCCGAAAAAAAGAATGATCTATTGCGATATTGCATGGAAAATGTGTGGATTTCGCTATGGGTATTTTCCCCCCCAGGTTTTGGTGAAATATAAAGTAACTGTTGGTTATGAATATGACTAATAACCATGATGAATAACAGCCATGTTATAGTAGGCTAGATAATCAAGGTAATTATCAGTTCCCCCAGGTAAAGTAGTTGTCCCTGGTGTGACCTGATACTGGCTGCCACTGCTAGAGGGTTTGGGCGTAGCCGGAGTCTACCCTTTTCTCCACTTTGCTGGTGGTGTGGAGAGGTCGACGTGGAAGTCGATAGTGACCCGACCTGCCACTGCACCCGGGTCTGGGGCGTAGCCGAGATCTACCCCTGTCTCCAACCTGCTGGGGTGTGGAGAGGTCGACGTGGGAGTCGACAGTGACCCGACGTGCCAGTTGAGTCAGAGCCGCCGCTGCTGCCGAGCCAGAGCCACCGCTTTTGAGGTGTTTGAAACCAGCGACCTGTTGAGCCAGTCGTACCAGAGCAGTCGCTTCTGCTGTACCAGGGCCGTCGCTTTTGTGGTGTCAGAACCAACATTCTGTTTGTGTTTGAGCCGCAGCTCTTGTTGTTGTTAGAGCCGTCGCTCCTGCTGTGGACAGAGCCGTCGCTTCGGTTCTGTGGGGACTCTGCGAGCTGCTCCTCCTGACTGTGTGAGTCCCAGGAGAGGACTTCCTCCACAGCGTGCTTCACCAGAGACTTGCGACGTCTGGGAACTGTCGTGTTGAGCCGGACGTGGCCAAAAGAAAATGTTATATACATATATATATATATATATATATATATATATATATATATATATATATATATATATATATATATATATATATATAATGCTGAACAAATAAGTAGTGGGGGAAAACAAGTGCAGGTTAACAATTCTTCCATCATTATAGTAATGACTTGGCAAAGATTTGAAATTGAGAGAAAAAAAAAAATGAAGATGAAGTAAATGGGAAAATGTATATCATAAATATGAAAACCCTTCACTAGCTGCATGAGGAAACTATCGCAATCCCTCTCGAAGGTACACACACCCACACTATTCGAAACATGGACAGCCAGGCAACAAGTCTACGTTTTCTTTTTTTTATGCTGCCCAAGCCATCAACACACGAATACACAAAAATACAGCAATATACAACAATATCAATACAGCAGAATAACGTACTATGACTTGGCAAATCTTTGCCAAGTCAAATATATATATATATATATATATATATATATATATATATATATATATATAAATGAATTGTACTCCTGGGGGTTCGGCGTACGTTATTCTGCTGTATTGATATTGTTGTATATTGCTGTATTTTTGTGTATTCGTGTGTTAATGGCTTGGCAGCATAAAAAAAAAGAAACGTAGACTTGCTGCCTGGCTGTCCATGTTTCGAATAGTGTGTGTGTGTGTGTGTGTGTGTGTGTGTGTGTGTGTGTGTGTGTGTGTGAATTGAAAAAAACGTATACGCATCCGAATTTCTGAGAGTCAGACAAACAGACACACGTACCAACCCATCCGTAACAGGTTCCATATTTCGAGTTCTTCAGAGCCGCCTTCTAATTCCGACACTTTAAAACATATTCCTGGAATGCGTTGGCCAAATCACACTCAGGATATGAATAAGAATGACGTTTCCACTTGGAAATTATAACTCCCATTAGCCTGAAGCATCAGAAAATCAACCAGCGCAGTTTGGAATGGAGGAAAAAAAAATCACAAACCTTCGCTTGGGAGATAACACGATTGCCTGGCATGCAAAGCTTGTGATAAGCAATGATTGTTAAACGACTAAATGAAACAGCGAGAAAATAATTTTGGTATGGAAAACAGTGCTAAGAAGAGAAAGTTGATTGTCAATCAAACACTACTATCACTACTAATATAACAGTCCAGAGACGGAGACTAGGAACTGTTCACTTACAACTAGGATCCGTCATTAGCAGTGAGGGATCCAAACAAGAATTATTCTAAAGAGCAGAAAAGGCTACATTAGCACCGTTCGGACTGACACCTGATCAAGCACCTGCATGCGCATGCATATTGTCTTCTCCCTTATATATGTGAGACATGGAACCTCACAGCGGGTACTGAAAGAAGAAATCAGGCGATGAAATTAGTTACTGTGGCGCCGGTATAGCCATAGTACAAGGCCCAATAGCCTTTCAACAACAATTTTCAGTGGAGGGAGAGGGGAATGGATGGAGAAACAGAATAAAAAGCGATGGGCAGAATATGATCTTGGTTTTGATAACGTATCATTTCCGTTCTCGTCCTGTTGACCCTGCTGCTGTCTTTTAGCACTGATTACCATTCAGTTTTTAAGAATAATAGGCTGCCACGTTCTTTTGGCTTTGACAATCCGCTCTCTGTCCTTGTTTGAGTCTTATTTGAGAAAAGCGAACTAAAACTATGTCTGCCGTTGCTAGCTACTCTAGAACATCTATCAAGCTCTATGGTGTTCCATAAGGGTCTCTTCTTGGACCTGTACCTTTTGTACAGTATGCTACCCAGTGACTGAGCTCTTCAACCATTATACACTGTTTGAGGAGAATTTCGCTGATGACATCTTAACTTGATCAGTCAGTCAGCTTCTACTGCTAAGACGGATGAGTTTGTGTATTGACCCCAAGTATGCTTTTCACAAACTGCCGTTAAATTATGACTAAACAGAGCTACACTTTACCAGTTCCAAGAAACTTTCAACGTTTCTGAAAAACAATAATGGCGGTCATCTCTCACAGTCTGCATGTAGCCTTTGCTTTCACTTGACCAAATCTGATCTTGCAGTTTCACATATCAAACTTTTATAGATCTGCTTGTCTTCGGTAGCACAGAATTAGCTCAATCCATCATTATTTGCCTGCTGAGGCAACAAAAGCGTCAACATGTGCCTATGTTTTATTTACTATTGACGACTGTTTCTCCTTGCTTGCTACCCCAAAAAATCTGCTTGACAGACTTCATAGATTTCAGAACATTGTAACCTGTCTTATGTTGAAGCTTGAACACCTGACTCCGCTTTTTCGTTTGCTTTGGTGACTATCTGTCTTAAACAAATTAGAAAAACACTCTCTCATACAAATTTGAACACAGACATTCAGCTTATGTTCCTCCCTGTTTATCTGAACTCCTCCAAATGTACACTTCAGTACCTTACAATTGACCCGTATCTGATGCTCGAGAGGTTGAAAAATCCCAGTGGTAAAAACAAAAACAGACAGACAGGAGTCCTCTTCTCATTAAGTTCCGTCTTGGAGTGCACTAGTTAAACTTGCAAAATTCTTCAGAATGGAGAAGTTTGTAAGAGTGACTCAGAGAAGTGCTGTTATATGCCAGTGTCTTTGTGCGCTGTGCTCTTTTTGCACGCTTGTCAACTCTCCATTAAGCTGAATAAAGATTGTTGGGAAAAAAAGTTTGTCAATTAGCCAAGGATTCAGATCAGAATATAATTTTACATTCAGTGCCACAATTTCATTACAAAAATATCATTTCTTCCACATGGTCCACGTTGTTAGTAGTGAAAAGTAATCTTTTCCATATGAACGCATTGGCCATGCATGCATGAAAAAAAAAATCAGTTATGTTTTTTTTTTCCAATCAGTGCAATATCTCTGGCACGGAGTTGGCGCTGTAATTCAGCAAAACAGTGACTCCATCGTCTAGTGCTGCTTTTTATTTTTTTTTTTTATTTTTTCTTTTTTAGTGAACAACGTTAAGCTTTCAGACGACATTTTAGAATGAAATCAACGATCTCAGGTGAATGTTCTTCAGGTTTTGTGGCTTAAATTAGTATATTTTGATGTTGTCTTTGCAAACACCTTTCTGGTAGCTGTTGCCAGGTTTTGTTCAGATTACGAAGTTGTGCCTCAGTTTAAAAACAAGTTCCCTCTTAGGGGACAAACTGTCGGCTATTCTATGTCACTCCAGTGCCATAATTATATTCTTTTGAAATCCGGATTATAAAAAAGCTTACTTTTTTTCACATTTTCTAAATTCCACGTTGTCCACGATTGTAGATTTCCATGTGTATCAACCTGTTCAGTGGTGTGTGTGTGTGTGTGTGTGTGTGTGTGTGTGTGTGTGTGTGTGTGTGTGTGTGTGATTCAGTGTGTGTGTATGTGTGTGTGTGTGTGCGTGTGTATGTATGTGTGTGTGTGTGTGTGTGTGTGTGTGTGTGTGTGTTTAATACAGTGTGTGTGTGTGTGTGTGTGTGTGTGTGTGTGTGTGTGTGTGTGTGTGTGTTCACGCGTACACAGGCCTTTTTTGCTTAAGTAATTCTCTGTTTTTATGCAGGTCATTGTGAGAGCACGTTTACCGTGTTCATGGAGAAAGAACCCCTTCATTGAAATTGAAATCCATCCTCTCTTAAAGATGTTTTCATTAAGGCTACTGCGTTCTTTTGTTGCACCCCTCAGGAGTTTCATTTTTCAGTCAGAACGACAACAGCAACAAACATATAAATTGCAAATAACCTTTTAAAAATGAAACTTAGTATGTCTCTCAATATCCACGAGGGCACATGCATGTAAAATGGAGCGCGCGCGCGCAGGGACACACACACACACACACACACACACACACACACACACACACACACACACACACACACACACACACACACACACATATATATATAGATAGATAGATAGATAGATAGATAGATAGATAATGGTTGCAATAACCAACACCAATTTCAAAAGAGTGCACAACCGTATTGGGAGCGGCATCTGTTAATAGAATTATATATATATATATATATATATATATATATATATATATATATATATATATATATATATATATATATATATATATATATTCATGCACGTGACAAACTGACCTCCCCACCCATCCCTTCCCACCTAGTCAAAAACACTCGCTATCAAACACATACGGACACACGGACGCGCACACGCACAGACAGACAGACAGACACAGACAGACAGACACACACACACACACACACACACACACACACACACACACACACACACACACACACACACACACACGCGCGCGCGCGCGCGCACGCACGCACGCACGTACGCACGCACGCTTACACAGAGAGAGAGAGAGAGAGAGAGAGAGAGGCAGGCAAGCAGGCGGGCAAGCACGCATGCACGCACGCACACGCACGCACACACGCACGCGCACGCGTGCGTGCACGCAGACACACACATGCTTATGATTGAGCAGTGCGCACGCTAGCCTGCACGCAGATGAGCATGAACGCACATGCGCACGCACGAACTCACGGACGCGCGCGCGCGCGCGCGCACACACACACACACACACACACACACACACACACACGCGCGCGCGCGCGCGCGCGCGCGCGCTCGCTCGTCGCTCGCTCATACTCTGTGAAACGTACGCATGTGCGCGAACAAAAGAAATATATTGGAATGGATTTTTTTTTCGGTAAGGGGAAAGAAAAGGCGAGGGTATAAAAGGAAAACCATGAAAGTGCAGCAGAAGATCATGAACACGGTTTCGTGACACTTTCCCATAACTCAGCTTCAGTTTTAAAAGGTCAGTGCCCTGTAATGTGGTTTTGAGGTTGAAATGACTATTATTTTTTTCATTCATTTGTGTAACTGAAAGCAAATCATTTTATATGTCGTTTGAGGTTGACAGATTGATTATCTGTTCTTTTCAAAAATGTGTATTATCTGATTTACAAAGCTGCCAACAATTCATTAATGATTCTGTCCTTTTGGGGAGTCGAGGCAGCATGGATATTCAGATCACATGACACGCATGTTATCTCCGGTATTGCTGTGACAAAATGAAAATTTTGATACGACGTCAGGTTCTTTTCTGTTTTTGTGGACGTCTTTTCTGCTTCCTGGTACATGTTAAACATAACTCATTCATATATACCTAAACAGCCAGCACAGTATTTCAGGCGACTTTTGTACCTATGCTGCTTTGTACGTTGACTGATATTCTCGATTCCGGGTGGTAATATGCTACCATTTCCTTTTGCATGGGTGTCTTGTCCTGGACCGCCAGGAACATTACAAAGCGTCCAAGGCATTATGTATTGTCTCATATTTGCGATTCTCAGTTATCAGAGTTGTGCAAAAGAGTACATGATGAGCTAGTTATTCCTCTCCTCATACAATTGTCTGTACACCATAAGTTCAGCTTGAATTGGAAATTTCATTTGAGCAATCTTTCTGTTCTCATGTCGGGGATTTTCTTCCTAGCATAATAAGGAAATATGTGCTCACTCTTTGTCATCCTCTGTTTGTTGGCTTCATGTCGTCTCCACTGGTCTGTCTGATTATTTTTTCTTTCTGTGTTGTGTATTGAAGAAACACAAACAGAATTACCAGCTGTTATGATGCAGTGGCTGCCGTTGTGGGCTGGAATGTCATGGGTCTGAGTCTGAGCAGAAGACTATGTTTTTGGTATTTTTGATTTCCATCGGCTCCTACCAAGAGAAGCTGGATGTACCGCGGATTCTCATGCGAAGGTTTGGAACCACACGGTGTAATCACTCACCCTCGTAATGTATGCCTCTCAGAAAATATTGCTGGAATATTTTAATACTGCGGAGTTTTGTTTCTCTCTGGCCAGATTGACGCAGGAGGCATTACGAGTGTGGACTACTGCCCTTTCATGGAGTATCAGAAATTGAAATTATTTCCTTATCCATGTTGATCGTCATTTAAGAAGGGGGAAGAATCGCAAACTGTAGGGCTTTTGATACGCTGTTCTCGTGTTAAAATCAATTTGCATTCATCCAGTAGCTCAATGCCCATACAGATTATGTCCCTTATTTTGCTGTCATAAATGCAAACGGTAACCATTTTATAGCATTTCAACTGATCGATCCTTGTGGTATGATAGTGTGGAATCTGGACACTACGTCTACACATGCAGGGTTCAGATCGCAGAGGAGCACAGTTTAACAGATCTTCAACATCAGGCTGTTGATAAAAAAGCAAGTACAACTCTAAGGCGATGTCTATTACAAGTCCATCGACCGACTGTGTTTGTCATGAAGGTTTATATTGGACCATTACAATCTTTACGTTTTTTTACAATCTCACATCGCAGAACTCAGGACGCATTCAGCGTAGTTCTGAAAAGCAGCCTGTCAGTGTTCTTGCAACCTTCAATAGGTGTACGTCAGGGTCTCTCCTCTCTTCATTCTCTATGGAGAATTCGTTGCACCAGACGTTTTAGGGCTTCAAACTTTCATTTCAATTCAAGGGTGACCCCTTCATTATCTAGTTTTGTTTCTTTGTGATATTAACCTTATGGGAACCAGCGAATGGATGGAAAGTTAAATTTACCATCTTGGTCAATAATGGTAAAAATGTAAAAAAAAAAAAAAAAATAATAAAAAGCAAAAATCAACAAACAAAAAAAAAAAACAACCAACAACAACCAACCAAGCAAAAACCAGCAGGCAGTGGTCAGCTTTATGCTTAAACAACGTTTAAATGTAGACTACTGTTTGCACCATGGAATTGTTGTTGACCTTACATCAGCACAATAACTTCTTTATTGTTGGCACACTGGTAGTGTGCTTCCCAAATTCTGTTTTGCTGGTCCTCATAAGATTGACATTTAAGCGAAACCAAGTAATAAAACACATGTTATATACAGTTCGACTTCATTTGTTATCATTATCATCATCGGTCGAATCAGAACTGCACATCACGGTTTCCTTTGGTCCGTGTGAAGTTGGATGTGACATTTGTTAGTCATATGATGCATGTACAATTCGCGTAATGATTCCAGGGTTCTCGTTAAACAATCCAATTAAAGTAGAAATGTCAGAATCTTCCTGAAATTGTTTCTTGACTGTTGAGTTTTTTTTTTCTGGAATCTTCTGTGCATTTTCATTGGTTGTGCTACGTATTGAATCTTGACAATTCTAGAATACCCCAGGATTAGTAATTGGCTGTCAGAACTTGTTTCTTGCACATTTGACTTGATCATCTATAGGTAATAGAAAAAATGAGAAAGCATGATTGTGAGGAGTGAGAGAATTGAAACTGAAACTGCCAGTGTTTGAGGGCACGGTCTTGTTCGGAGACCGTTGCGATGGTTATTGAATATTGATTTGTGTAGCCTCTGCTGGAATCGAAGACTTTGAACTCGTTACCAGAGTCGACCTTTCTCTGTCCAGATCGATTCACCTAGACATCACAACCAACACTGTTGCTCACTACCTTCATTCAGCGTCCAGACCACTGAAGTATCAAAGAATAAGAACTTGATTCGTTTCGGTCGTAACTGGGCCCACCCTCGAACGTTTTTTTAAAATATTAAATGTATCTCGGTTCCGTTAAGACAGAAAGCTACATATTTGACTGTAACACCTTCCCAGGAAAAAAAATATGTTGATATTCGAACTCACTTGGGACTTCAGTATAAATGCGACAGCCCCGCGTTGAAATAAAACATTGCACATTCGAAATCTAGAGGTTTGAAAAGCAAGTGTGTCTGCCTTAGACAGCTCCTTGTCATATCTTAGAGTCACCAATGTTAAATGGTCCTGTCAGGCAGTGAGCCAAGGGACTATGCTGGCAGTCAGTGTTTGTTTTCTTATAGTTACCAGACGTCCTAAGCTTGTGATCACTTTGACCCTTGTTTAAGACAGTCTCACAGAGGTGGACCTGAGAAATTCTGAGTCGGCAAGTAAAGGACTGGACCGGAATAAAACCTCTGTCTTGATGCGCATGACAAGACAAAAGCCTCTGAAGGTTCCTGTTTAGTCAAGAGTGTGTCACAGCTTACCTGTGACCTTCAATGAATCATAGTGAACAATCGACGGATAGCAAACACAAAGAATGCAAACGAGAAAGATGAAAGACTGAGGACAGAAAACAAAGAAGAAAGGGAAAAAAAAACAGACAAGAGGAATTAAAAAAGGCTGCATATATACAGTATTTTGCATCCAAATACATGGTGTATGTCGACTGAGATTCGCTGGCTTTTGATATATTGCCACTCCACCCGATTCAAGGAACATAATGGTTCATGTGCAAGTCCGTGCAAATGCGTTCTCTTGATTTCTTATAGACCGTTCTCTAGTCTTCAGGAGTATACTGATTCGGTGAATTTCACTGAAATGTATTAACTGGTTTCTGACTGGAATTGTGTTTTTAGAATGCACAATTTCCATGGACTTCACCAGTTGTAATGACATTAACTACCAGAGTAAGTGGTGGGGTGCTGTTCTGAATGATTACAAGGTTAATTTCATTAGACATCGGTGCAAGGCTAATTTCATTAAGCACTCGATGCCTATTCAAGTTATGCTATTCAAGTTATATACCACAATCTTTTCACCTTCATACCGTTCCATGTAACTCTCTCATCTCTCTCTCTCTCTCTCTCTCTCTCTCTCTCTCTCTGTTCATCCTTGTATCAGTCGGTCAGTGCATTTGTTTCTCTGTGTCTCTATCTCGCTGTCTGTTTCTTTGCAATAACAACAACAGTCGGTGTCATGTCAACGCATCTTTTATGTGACTGCCTGTGCGATTATTACTGGTTTGGATTTGCCTGATGCAGCCATATTGTATTATCTAGCTTTATTTTGGTTTAATACGCTTTTTAAAAGATAAGCCTGGCCGTGGATCAAGTATCTGTTGGTTTAAATTACACGTGAAACGCAAATTCAGACATTGTGTTCACAGCGTCTGTCACGTGAAGACCAACTGTTAAATACCACCACACGAAAAGATAAAATCAACAATAGACAAGAGCATCAACTTGCTTAAATTACTTGTGGAACTAAGAAGTAGCCGTTTGTCCACAATGTTTACATTTCATAGAAACTACTGTTCAATGCCTACGTGAGGGAATTGGCTATGATCAGAAGATCTATTCATTCAAATTGTTTGTGGAGCTAAATGCTGACTTACTGTCCGTGACATGTGTTGCATGTAAAGGGAGTGTAAGTGCAACACACTGTAGTACTAAAAGGTTTTGACCCATGGGAACAACCGTTGCTCCACAAAAAAGTGAGACGCATGATTAGGTTAGATCAAGTGGGATAAATCCCAGCGCAACCTTCCTGTTATATAGACTAGTCCGTACAATGCCACATTCTTGAGGAAAATGAAACTTAAAAAAAAGAAAAAAGAAAGGAAGGCAACCAAGACTTTTCTGTGATTATTGCCTCAATACGTTTCCATTGACAAAGAGTCTAACACACACACACACACACACACACGCACGCACGCACGCACGCACGCACATCTCAATCACAGGAAATAAGATTGACTTTAAAATCACGAGTATACACATCCACATGCGAGACCATATAGAAACAGACGCACACACACACACACACACAAGGACAGAAAGAAAGACAGACTCACAACGCAGAGAGAGAGAGAGAGAGAGAGAGAGAGAGAGAGAGAGAGAGAGAGAGAGAGAGAGAATATTTGCAAGCAGGCACGCGCGCGTGTACACACACACACACACACACACACACACACACACACACACACACACACACACACACACACACACACACACACACACACACACACACACACACACACACACACACACACACACACACACAACGCGCGCGCGCGCGCGCGCGCGCGCGCGCGTGCGCATAGACTGTCAAAGTTGGACAATGCAATACGCAAGATTTCCCTCTGGTTGTACATACAACAGTTTTAATCAATCTCCGCCAGAGGGCTGAAGGAAATTCGAGGACCTGTGTCGATATCTGATGACCTGCCTTCATCCCAGGTCACACGGCTGGCTGGTTTATTGTGTGTCCTCGCATAGCAGCACGTGCGCCTAACTGAGTTTAGCATGGCGTGCATCAGCAAGGTCTTCTTATATGCGGCGCACCGGGAATAGTTTAATCTGCAAAATGCGGCAGATGGCCGACAGCATGTAACAAAGAAGATTGTGCAGAATGCTCCTGGCAGTCTGGCAAGAAGCGCGACAGGTTTGCTGCGATGTCATCCTGCCGATGACACACTCAGATATACTCAAGGGGATTTGGAATGGTTTGGGCCGATCTGACGAGGACAAGCCCTCAGATTTACTCCAGGGGATTTGAAATGGTTTGGGCCGATCTGACGAGGACAAGCCCTGCTGAAGCTTTCTGACTGATGATACATCCTCTGATGTGTGCTGTGGTGAGATTTTTTTTTTCCCCCAAAACTCATTTAGATTTATTGGTGAGGATGTTGCGTGGAGTGGTTTGGAATAATTTAACAAGAGTTACAATTTGTCACAAGTCCAGATGCGTGTCTTTATGGACAAAGTAGGCCTCCTGTGACGGTACAAAGTGTCCGCAGAAACAAATTGTCCGCACGCGGACACTTTGTTCCCTGCGGACACTTTGTACCGTGAACTGACATTCAAAGTGTCCGCAGAAATCCTGCGGACGTGCGCGCACGTGTGTATGTATGTATGTCTTCTTCTTCTTCCAAAAAGACTGGTTCACTCAAAAACGAGTAGGTCACCAGCGCGCATGTTAAAAAATAAAATAAAATAAGATAAAGTAAAGTGTGTGTGTGTGTGTGTGTGTGTGTGTGTGTGTGTGTGTGTGTGTGTGTCTATATTTTTTTAAAAGATTGTTTAAAAATTTGTTGACAACTTTTTTGTGCAACAGGGCATAAAGTTTAGATTAAGCTCATGTGTGTGTGCGCGCGCGCGCACACACACACACACATATACTCGCACGCACGCACGCACACACGCACGCACGCACGTACGCACGCGCGCGCGCGCGCGCGTGCGCACACACACACACACACACACACACACACAGGCACGCATGCATGCACATGGGAGTGTACGCGCGCATTCACCCACTCACACTCACACGGCCCCAGATTTTTCTGCGGACACTTTGAATGTAAGTTCACGGTACAAAGTGTCCGCAGGGAACAAAGTGTCCGCGTGCGGAGACTTTGTTTCTGCGGACACTTTGTATCGTCACACCTCCCTTAGCCATCCGTTGTGTCCAACTGTTTCAGAATGCTGAAGCATATTTGTTCTGTCTAAATAGCCCGATTGTCTCTAAAACTTCTTTTTCTTTATTTTCCTTTTCTTTCCTTTCGTTCTTTTTTCTTCTTTGCTAAAGAAGCATAATACTTTCTAAATGCCGTGTTGATAGCTCGCCGGATCTGTCTTTCATATTTTACGTCCCTGTATCCCAATGTCTCTGTCTCTCTGACTATATTATCAGTATCTTATGAACTAAGACATCTGTCAGTCTTTATTATTTTATCATGTCTCTGCCCTTTTGTCGAGTCTGTGTCCGCGTGAGAGAAAGAGAGAGAGAGAGAGACAGAGAGAGAGAGAGAGAGAGAGACAGACAGACAGACAGAGTTAGACGGAGATAGGAGGTGGAAAAGGGGGGACGTAGTGATGGTGGGGTTTGGCAGAAAACAAAGAAGAGTGACAACCCCCCCCCCCCCCCCCCCCCCCCCCCTCAAGCGGCAGTGGACAAGGCAGGGATGCACAGAAAGAAAGAAAGAAAGTACACCGGAGACATTTTTGAATTACATTCATCTCTTGTGGAAACATAAATTCATAAACATGGCAAGACCTGTTGAATACAACTAGAAGGAAACTTGAAAAGAACAGAACCGGTCTGTTTATAAAAGGCAGTAGGCCTACTGGATCACTTTTAGAATTTTACACAAAAATAATTTGATATGCAGTATACTCCGGAACAGGGTGCAGCAAAAAATCAAAAGAGGCTACCTACCGTTGACGCTGTTTCAAAAGAAGACGTATGCCGAATGGCGTGTGCGTGAGTTGGGGGGGGGGGGGGGGGGGGGGGGGGGGGGGTTGGCGGGAAAGAGAAGTGGGCATGGTTGGGGCAGTATAGTAGTGGGAAGTGTGAGGAGAAAACTGCGCGCAAAGTGCAGCTTCTTCCGGGTGCTTGTAAACTCCCAATCATTTTCTGCGAGGTTAAAAAAAAGAAGTCGCATTTCAATCGTGCTCAGTTATTAAAAACAAATCTTACAGTCCTCAAAGAGCAATCAAGGCAATGAAAACCACTAAATATCACGCCAAGTCTTCATCGGAATAGAGAGCTGCTGTGCACGAAGCCTCAGCTTTAGTCTGACGGTAAGAATGAACTCGAATTGGAATGTCCAGTAGCTAACGTCATAGATATTTAATAGTCATTAAAAGAAAAAAACTACACCCAAAGTGGAAATGCCTGTCTCTTTGTCTGTCTGCCAGTGTAAGTGCATCTTTTGTCTACACACATATGCGCCAAATATCAAAATTAGGCTTTCAGATCAGATCAGCATGACACGATGTGTGGCGCAAAGCATGCATAAGGAAAACGACCGCGACATAACAAGTGTCTAGCGGCCAGAAAATCACAAAATGAAAGAAACAGAATGCACTGTATCACAAGCCCGAATCAAACAATATGAACGCATACACTTGTACAGGGGTGACGTGCTACAGCAGCGTGAGGCGGATTCTCTGTCTGTCTCCATCTGTGTGTGTGTGTGTGTGTGTGTGTGTGTGTGTGTGTGTGTGACATTCGGTTAAATGATCGAATAAACAATTCATCGTTGCCAAAAATAACTTAGCTACTGTGTTTGTTTACATGCTACGGATTCGTCTTTTTTTTATTTTCCTCACTCTCCTTCACTCCCTCTCTCCCTTGTGTGTGTGTGTGTGTGTGTGTGTGTGTGTGTGTGTGTGTGTGTGTGCGCGCGCGTGTGTGACATTTCAGTTAAATGATTGAATGAACAATTCATTGTTGCAAAAAACCAACAGCAAACAAAAAACAAAACAAAACAAAACAAAAAAAAACAACTTAGCTACTATATTTGTTAACATGTTATGGATTTGTCTTTTTAATTTTCTCACTCTCCTTCACTCACTCACTCCCTTTCTCCTCTTCTTCCTCCTCCTCCTCCTCTCTTCTCGTTGTCTCGCTTTCTCCCTGTCTCTGTATATGTGACCATTGTGAGAAGGAGGCGTTTCTCTCTCTCTCTCTCTCTCTCTCTCTCTCTCTCTCTCTCTCTCTCTCTCTCTCTCTCTCTCTCTCTCTCTCTCCCGTCAAAACACCTGTGCACAAAATCATGGAGTCGGAAACGATATACGTTCACTCTTGTGGAAAATGTGGACACTTTATAAGTACAGAGCTTGTGTTTCTTGACGTGTTCAGTCCTATACTAGGTTGCGTGAGGCTGGATGAAAGCTTCGTTTGACAGACGGTTATATTTCCCTACGGGGACAACAGAAACGAACAGGAGATTATTTTACTCGATGTATGATCGTAGAATAATGAAATGCATACGGTGGCAGCTCTCACGACTAAGGAGGAATTGGCCCCCCAGAATTTGGGTTTCTTTTGTTCCACAGGCGCAGGTCAATATATTTTCCGTCAATACCTAAATTGGCTAACCATAAGATTATTCACGAATTAAAGAAAGCCTGTTGATAACAAAGAAGAGGGTTAAGAGGGTTATGAAATGAAAGCGTTGAATATAAACTGATCGCCCACGGTGGCATCAAATTCTCTTATAAGAACAGAAGTGTTTGTGGCGTCAGGCTTCAGTCGACACTCGGGCCGATTGTGGGCCATCATTAACATCTCAGACAGCTCAATCCGTACCGAGACATTTGACAAATACAGATTCATACAGTGTTTTTTTTTTTTTTTTCGTCAACCCAGCAGAAAATCCCAATGTAGTGGTTCCTCCTCACCCATCCACGCCCCCCTCTCCCCGAGCTGGTGACAAAGGGGTAGTAGAGGAAACTAGGGAGTGTGAAGACCATTGTTGTGTGTTCGTCGTTGACAAGGTCAGGAACATCATACTGAAGAGGGCTCAGTGCGGTGTGTCCAGCGGTGTACTGGGCACTGAAGGGTCTGCTGCAAGTCGAACACAAGTGAGGTAGGACGACATAAACAGAAGTAATACACAAGGGAGAGGCAACATTTGCTGTCATGCCAGAACGTCGAGTTTGAATCATGAGCATGTGTTTTAATCAGAAGAGCAAAAGCGGACCTCCTTTGCATTATACACACTCATTTGGTATTGCAAGACTTCCAACGAAGAGCAGCGTACAAAAATAGAAACAAAACAGAAGGTATAATTATAATTTAATTTTTTCATCCGTGTTAAAGAGCCTGTTCCAAGCGCACTCCACTTTCTTGATGTGGGACGTGGTACAAGCAGACCAGCTGCTGACTGCTGCAGCTGATGAAGTCGTCTGATAACAATTTGCATAACCCATAGCCGCTTTGACGGCGGCCAGGGTCAATACAATCTAGCGTGGATATTTCCCATTCCGGTCACAACTCCAGCGACGCGTGACACAGCTCGGGCAAGGGAACACTACCGGAAACACTTACAACTCCACACATCATGGGGGAATTGTTGAGGGGACAGTGGTCCGACTGGTGACTTTTGTTGTGATTGATATTGTTCGTTTTGTGGGGCTGCTTTTTGGGCTGTTTGAATTGTGAGAAATAATTCGTTTCACAAGGAGTGGACGCAAACTGAGATGTGGATTACTGAGACACACTCCAGTACTCGCGTGCTCTCTCTCTCTCTCTCTCTCTCTCTCTCTCTCTCTCTCTCTCTCTCACACACACACACACACACACAGAGAGAGAGAGAGAGAGAGAGAGAGAGAGAGAGAGAGAGAGAGAGAACAAACGAACGAAATTTAATGCTATCAGGCTGTAAAGCCCATTAAGCAAATCCGCGCGATGTCCAACAACAAAACGCGACTCGATTCGATTTCATTTGACATGGAAACCACAGCACTGTCCTTTTCTTTCACTTAACATGACAAAATGGAGAACGACAAAATGGCACTGGTATGCGTTCACTGTCTTTTTTTTTCTAGCTGACCGTCACCCCAGGTAGAGCTGGATCAGTCCGTGGAGAGCGTGCAGCCGCCGTAGAGCACGTGCTTGGGTCTCTGCATGCTTCGTGTGGCCGATGCGTCTTCCTTTCCGTAGGCAGGCCAGTTCAACACATTCTTCTGTTGACATGTGTCTTTCTTCCTGCTTTACAAACCAGAATAAGCAATCGTTCTCCGAACACGGATCGCAGGAATATTCCAGAACGACATCGTCTGATACACATAGCAGCACACCCACATCATTCGTTTGATGAAACACGATCTTCCGAAATGCTTGATTTCTGTGTGGATCTCGCAATCGTCTCTGCACCTGTCGCTCTGTCAGAGTAGCGACATAATCTTTAACCACTCCCGTGTCAAAACCAGTGACAATTTTGTCTATAACTTGTTCCAGACTTGTGTCGATGTCCGACGGGTGGTTTTCTGCGTCCCTGATGTTACACTCCGGCAGATCGGAATGCAAAAGCAGAAGCGTATCTTGAACATGCGACGTGTCACAATCATGGCGAGTCGGCTTGATGTTCTTCCCCACTGTGCCGTGTACTGAGTTCGTCCGATTCGGTGTCCGGCACGGCCAGTTCACTGGCGTCACTGATGGTACCAAGACCAGCACCAACCTGTTCAAGACGTCTGGTCTGCTGCTTCGCTCTCTCTTGATCTCGTCGCACCTGGCTGGAGGGCTTCTTCCTGTACTGAACTTGCGTTCTCCGGTTCAGCACACACACACACACACACACACACACACACACACACACACACACACACACACACACAGAGAGAGAGAGAGAGAGAGAGAGAGAGAGAGAGAGAGAGAGAGATTCAGCGTGAACAACGTAATTTTATCACAATGCCAAAGGTCTAGATAAACAGATGTTGTAACAAAATTGTAATAGTATCGTCTGACTAACCTTTTTCATCTAACAAAATAAAAACAATATTTCCGAAACTGATTCTGTGATACATGACATATCTAATGCTGAAATTTATAAATCTCAAATTAAATCTCTTCCACCTTTGAGATAACAGAGCCTTGTATGAAAATTAGTTTCAGGCACTTTGCAATGTATCAGAAATATATGACACGACTCATTAATCTGTTTAGCAAGAAACCGTGGATCTCACCATATTTGTCACTTAAGCAAACGGCCATGTCTTTCGTCCTCCGTGTACTGCTCTGGCGGTGACCTCGGTTTTGATAGCCTGTCCAGTTCAGTGTCTGTAGAGGGTCTGTGTCAAAGTCCTCTGTGTCAGCAAATTTATGGAGAATGTAATGATTGGCGGAGTGGTGCCTCGGAAGTTAATAACGCCTACGTTTTAGTAACACCTACTTCCTATGTACATCATACTTATTTCTGTGTATACATAGACTACTTTGTCCTTTGTTCTGTGCATCCAGTAACGGACACGTCCTTTTGCAGCCATAGAACCTTGCCGTACGTTTTGTATGTCCAGCAACACTTACTTCTGTGTAAAAAACAAAGTCACAGAATCGTACCTTATACCTTGGATGTCGAGTGATACATACTCCCTGTGTGAGGAACGAAGCCTAATGATAGGCCGTGGAGGGCATACCTATATACAAACTACTTTAGAATAAGAAATATTAGGTGAAATGGGGAGGCATTAAAGCAAATAATGAACAAGAAAGGTAATTTTTTTTCCTCAGGGTGAACACACACATTATTCTTCATGATTGCTGACTGCGAGAACCATTCACCTGGCGCATATACAGACAAGAGAGACACAGAACCAAATAGGAAAGCTCATTCCGAAGAAATTTCCAAGCTTGCTGGTAAAGTCTGACCTTAGTTTTCTTTGAGGGAAAGGGGGGAGACGAAGGGAGGGAGGGTGGAAGGGGTGTAGATGATTTTTCCGTGTTTGTGCTGTGTGCCTCTGGTTCTACATACCTGTATTAATTTGGAGTGATAAACTTGATTGCTTGACTGTGGGCTCCAAAGGCACGCTACCCCGTTCATTATTTACTGTCCGTGTGCACATGCTTGGATGCCTTCTTGAGAGAGTCTACAAAACGTGGAAACTGCATGGAAACAGCGTGACTTGGGAGACAGTTACTGTGTTTATTAGTCGTTTCACGTTCGTGAAGAAAGTTAACACACGAAGTTTGTTTTATAGTCAGCAATGGCAGTTTTAAACGGCATTCGTGATTGTAGAACGTCGACACGACGTCAGTCATTTTTTCTCTTCCTCCATTTATTGTGACTGAGTTTTTTTTTTTCCACGCAAGGTGGATTTAAGAGCGCATTGTTTAGCAGCAAAAGCGGGAGTCATCTTCGCACGTTAGCACCATGGAGATGATGCTGCAGCATCACACGGAATACTTATACAACCCCCTACTGCGAGTACATTGCACCCGGGCTTTACTGCCCCGGAAGGGCACTTGACTAAATCAGTTTCCACTCCACGAGATTGCATCCCGCGGGAAAACTAAATGGTATGACCAATTGCTTGGCAGCCGTACGTCTGAGGGCTGACTTCCGCTGGTTCCAGACCAAATGGATAGCGTGGAGTTGTTGGGAGGGGTGGCGGTGGGGGTGGGGGCGAAAGAGGCGGGGAAGAACTCGGGTGTCGAAAGCTGGTTCAAGACATGGGAAGGTTGTGGTAAGGTCTAACAGGGTGGTCAAGACACTTGTTATTATGGTTATCACATCATTATTGTCAACATCATCAAAATGTTGATTATATTCATCATCTTCATCATCATCATCATCATCATCATCATCATCATCATCATCATCATCATCATATCTCATTCTTCTTATACTGCTTAATCCTCATTATCGCTTGATTCATTATTATCATTAACATTATAATTACTGTTATCAACATTGTCATTGCATTTAATCTTTCTTGGTTTTCTAATTCTCATGAGTATTTACTTTGATTACTGCTGCTACTATTCCTAGCCCAATAATCTCCCACCTTTTTGTTCTCTCCTGCTGCTGCTACTATTAGTGAGACGACGATGATGTCAAAAACGATGACGACGACGAGTACAACATGAATACTACTACTACAATGAGTTCTACTACTACTCCTGCTACTACTGCTGCTGCTCTTCACCACTACAGCAACTTCGACTACTGAAAGTCATAGTGTAATGTAAATAAATATTCAGTTTTTGTAATATTCTTGATCGTTGAATGAATCTCTCTCTCTCTCTCTCTCTCTCTCTCTCTCTCTCTCTCTCGCTCTCTCTCTCTCTCTCTCTCTCTCTCTCTCTCTCTCTTGTGTTTTCTCGTTCTCAAAGTCGCTGCACAAGGTGAATCCTTAAAGTGATTTGCTTGTCTGTGCAAGACACTGCTTTCGTGCGTTTACATTACACTATCGTGTCATTTATCCTCCTTTTCACTGGTTCGTTTTGCGTCATTGTTTATAAATACATATCTATTTGTCCATTGAACTAGTTTAATTGCTTGTTATCCACATATGTATATCTTTGTATGCCAGTTGTTTTCCCATGTGTGTGCTCATCCTTTGAAATGGGAGTGTCGTCTTACCATTCAATCATCTAACTGGGATTCTCTCTCTCTCTCTCTTCTCTCTTTCTCTCTTTGTTAGGTTATGAAAGGAAATTGAAACAGGCCCCAAACACTTGGGAAGGGATGTACAGGGGAGGTCAG
>JADBJO010000105.1:835000-837500 GCA_016801955.1 Conus betulinus | reverse complement strand
GGCGGTGGAGCGTAAGGGATTAACTAGAAGGGCAAACTGTAATGATATGGTGGGGGAGGGGGGGGGGGGGGGTAGATGGAATCGGTGGGGGGAAAGCGGGAGGACGACAGAGGAACAGGAGGAGGGTGAAGGTGGAGTTCAAAGACATCATAGCAGTGTCAATAAAATGAAACGTGTTTCTATTCTGATAACACGGATGGAAAATCGAAATACTGTGAGAATGTTAGTTATTGTGGAACAAAAAGGTATATATCTGAATATTAAGGAGACTACATCTTTCGTACTTCAGACGTTCTTAGAGAGAGAGAGAGAGAGAGAGAGAGAGAGAGAGAGAGAGAGAGAGACGGAGGGAGGAGAGAGTGTGTGTCTGTGTGTGTGTGTGTGTGTGGGGGGGGGGGGGGGGGGCTCTTCACTTTGGTAGTGAAATCATGCACAGATCTTTGGGGGGGGGGGGGGGGGGGGGGGGGACTAGACTGGACATAGACATATGTGCAATATGTATAGTAAAAGGGAATGTTCACATATGGCTGGAACGTTTTTTCTCTGCAGTGAATAGCGCGAATGACGCATCATTCTGACATATACTACAAATTGTGTGTAGCGTCTAATTATTTGTTGAGGAAGAAGGATGTCATATATGAATATCCCCAGGAGCATTACCATTTTTTTCATAATAAACACATTGTGAACACGAAAGGTATACATATTTGAGAGTGACAATGCAGTATTTAAGTCATAACAAATTGCGTGATAACTTTGTTGTGTATTTAAAACCGTCAACTAACTGGCGTTCTCAACATTTCTTAAACTGAAAATAGTACAGCTCCACATAGTTTTGTCGTTTGTATCACAGTACAGCAAAACATTTCTTGAAAATGAACGCTTGTTTAAATCAATGAATCAATATCAGACTTTTAAAACGGTGATGAAATTGCTTATGCTATAAAAACAATAAACCAGCTGTGTTATTTCTGAGCTGTACATTACAAATGTCAGTCACCTAAGGTCTTGTAAAACAAATTGGGTTCATTTTTTTGTAGTCTTTCCTATTACTGCATTTGAAAGGACGGAAACGAGTGAGACAATTGCCTCCAATATTCAATAAACAGGGCGATATTTTAACCTGTGCTTTACCCAGAGGCGTCTGTTGTACTATACAATACTTGTCCTTTCTTTCCTACAGACAGTGCAGGTATGATTCAGAAGAATTCTTTTGTGCACCAGAGGTGCATCGTGACAAAAAGGACTTGAAGAGGACGACGACTTTCATCATGTTACACACTGATCCGAAGCGATCGAGAGAAAGAAGACCCTCCAACGGAAAGAGTCATTTTAAAAACAACTTTTGTGTTATTCACATCAACATTAACATTTATATTAGCAACATGTGACATAGGTATTATCACAGCAACCGAAATTACAAGTTGTGTGTGTGTGCCCTCGTTCGCACTCGCGTGTGCGCGTGTGTGTGTGCGAGCATGCATGCGTGCGTGTGTGTGTGTGTGTGTATAAGTGTTAGTGTGTGTATAATGTGTGTATATACGTGTGTGTGTGTGTGTGTGTGTGTGTGTGTGTGCGTGTGTGTGTGTGTGTGTGTGTGTGTGTGTGTGTGTGTGTGTGAGAGAGAGAGAGAGAGAGAGAGAGAGAGAGAGGGTGGGGGTGGGGAGGGGAGAGTGATAATGAATTAAACCGACCAATGCAAATCAGAGACCTCAAATATCTCCCTGTGTGTTCTCAGTCTTGAAGAATAGGTGTGTGGTCTTTGCGTTACTTTGGACTACAAGCCGATCTTGCAGCATTACCTGCAGTTTAAGTTTTGCAGCGCTGCTTCCCTAGGGTGGCGCAGAATTATGTCGGTCCATTATTCTGTGTCGACTGAAACAACAGCAAGGTTGTCGACTGTTCCTTTGTTTTATACAGTATTACCGACAGCAGTTCTCTTCTTCCTTATATCCCAGAACACCTGCTCAATAGGCTTCAATGCAATGTTATCCATCTAAGTTTTCAATGTACGAAGCTGAACACGTGTCCCCTCTCCTCTCTCCCCCACCTCCCCACCCCGCCCTTTTCGCTCGCTTTAGTGACTACCCGTCTCAAACAGAGTCGAACACACACATTCAATTTATTTTACTTTCTACTTATCTTCCCAAACACCTTCAAGTGTACACTCCGACGCCATGCTCAAAAGATACAACATTAAAATCCCAGTGGTAAAGGCAAAAACAAGTTGCCAGGGATCTTTTTCTTATTTAAGTTCCTTCGGAGGTAGCGGGTGGAGGGTGGAGGGTGGGGGTGGGGGTGGCGTGGGGGGCCAAACTCTAGGTTATTGTTATGTTACTCCCAATTCAACACGTGTCTTAAAATACGGATTAAAAAAAAAAAAAAACTCTTTGTTTCAACTTGGTCTGATTGCTCAGTTGTCCATTACGACCATAGATTTTCATGTGTGTATTTGTTCAGTAGCGTGCGCGCACGTGTGTGTGTGTGTGTGTGTGTGTGT
>JADBJO010000105.1:825000-830000 GCA_016801955.1 Conus betulinus | reverse complement strand
ATACAAAAAAACAAAACAAAACAAAACAAAAAAACAAAACAAAAAAGAAACAAAAAACTGGCGTTCACTGTTTGTTATCTTCTATTTGCTGGTTTCACATGGTCTGCCAGACCTTTCATCTTTTTATTCCTGCGTGTAATGTATTGAATAAAGACTAATAGAAGAACCGCTGTTATGATACAGTGGCTGGCGTCCTGGACTGCAGACTGGAATCATGGGTCAGAATCTGAACAGAAGACTACATTTTGGGGATTGTTCGTCCCCAGCAGCTCATACCAAGGGAAACGTCGTGTACTACGAATTCAAATGAGGAGTTTAGGTATGTGTATAATCAGTGTAATTACTCATCCATTTAATGGACGCCTCTGTGGGGATATTGCTCAAATACTCTAATACACAGATGTTTATTTCTCGTGTGTGGTTGACGCAGGGAGTTGTTGTGAGTGTAGATTACAGCTCTTTCATAGCAAGTACCTGAGGCTGTGCTCGTGCTGTCAGTTAGCATTCCTCCAGTAGGCCAATGTGTCTTCTCAAACTTTACGCCCTGACTTCCCTGTCAGAGAAGTGAGCAGGAACCACTTTCTAGTCGCTCCACTGACTGATCCCTGTGGTGTCATAGCGTGAACTCTATGCGCTGCGTCTCCGCTTGCAGGTTTGAGACCGCAAAAGAGTTCGGCTGAACAGATCTTCAACGTCAGGCTGTTTGAGAGACAAGCAAGTGCAACTCCAGCGCGATCTCAATTACAAATCAATCGACCCGAAAGTGTTTGTCATGAAAGTTTGTAGTAGACCATGATGATCATGAAAGTTTGTAGTAGACCATGATGATCATGAAAGTTTGTAGTAGACCATGATGATCTTTAATCTGTACAACCTAACATTGCAGAACTCAGTTAGGATGCATTTAGCGTCGTTCTGAACAACAACTTATTGTTATTCTTTCAAAGCTCAGTAGATGTGCATCAGGGTCTATCCTGTATTTTATTCTGCTCTGCACTATTCTGTCTGCAGAATTAGTTGCACAAGATACTTTAGGGTTTCAAATCTTGATTTCAGTCGAGAGTACACCCTTTATTATTAACAATAATTCTTAGTGAGTCCGCCAAACACAAGGACGAACAAGTTACACGACAAAACACGCCGCGTTTCGACCTCTTAGATCTTCGTCAGGCAAGGTAAACATCGTTCAGGACGATGAAAACGAAAAAACGATCAATCACGTAAACTTCTCGTATTCGGCGCAAGATGGGCGTTGAAAGACTATCAATATTGTTATGCTTGTTATAATGATGATGATGATGATGATGATGATCACGATTGTTTTTTTTTTTTTTTTGTTTTTTATCATCATTATTATCATATTATAATTATTATTAATTTTCGTTCGTTTTGTTCATTTTACGACATTAGTCTTATGAGAATCCGCGAATGGATGGAAAGTTGTAAAGAACCCCTCAGTCAACAGTTGTAGAAAACAAGCAGCAGGGCCTGGTCAGCATCATGCTGAAAACGCAGCTCCATGCTGACTACTATTGTTAACATATTTTTAAAGTAATTTCAAGTAACTCCGCCGGTTGACATATGCGCACAAAGTAGGAGACAAAACACGACGCGTTTCGACCTGTTTCATCTTCTTCAGGCAAGATAACATTCAGGATAATGTAAACGAAAAACGAGCAATCACTTGTCTTCTCGAATTTGGCGCAAGAAAGCTATTTAAAGCCGATCTTGTGCCAAATCTGAGAAGATAAACGAATGGTCGTTCTTCGTTATCGTTGTCCTGAATATCGTTTGTCTGGAGACCTAAGAGATCGAAACATGTTGTTTTTTGTTTCGTAATTTGTTTGTCCACGTTAACCGGCGGAGTTACTTAGAATTACTTTAAAGATTTGTTTCAGTTTAACCTGCAGTCACCTCACTTTGAAGCCTATTATTGTTAAGCTAACATCTGCACAGTAACTTCTATACTTTTGGCACACTAGTGGTGAGGTCCTTCAATTCTGTTTTGCTGGTTCTCATGCGATTGCTATCAACTAAGTGATGAGGACTGTTTTAAACAGCACGCCTCAGTTATCATTATCATTATCATCGGTCGAATCAGAACTGCATTGTTTCGCTTGGTCCATGCTTAATTTGATATGGCGTTTGTTTGTCAAATAATACATGCAGAAATTGCCAAATGATTTCAGCGGACACTTTTAAAGTGCCAGAATAGAACAGAAAGCGCCAGAATCTTCCAGACATTGCTTCTTGTATGCCCCGTGCAATTTATTGGCTGTGCTACCTCATATATCTTTGAGCATTCTAGAATAATCCGTAGTTAGTAAATGGCTGCCTCAAACTGTGTTTATTGATTGATTTGATCATCTATAGAAAATTTAGAGAAGGGGAAAGCGTTAATGTGAGAAGAGAGAGAATTGAAACTGAAAGTGTTTGAGAAACACACTTTCCTGTTTTAGGACCGTTCGATAGCCATGAAGTAATGATTTGTGTATCTTTTGCTGTAATCAAAGGCTTCGAACTTGTTACCCGAGTCAACTTTTGCTTTGCCAGGATCGATTCAACGAGAGATTACAACAAAAACTCCTGTCCGCCTACCCTCAATTAGCGTCCCCCTGAGTGAAGTATCAAAGAAGAAGAGTTTGATTCTTCTTAGTCGTAAGAAAGCCCACCGTCGAATTGATATTAAATGTATCTTGGTCACGTTCTGAGTTGAGGCAGCAGCCTGACTATGAACGCTAACCGAGGCTCTAGCTGCATACTTAGCGGTGACAGCAATCCAGTAAAAAAATTCTTAAGTTCGAACTCCAAATGGACTTCCATTCTACTGCATGAATGCGACAGCCCTGCGTTGAAATAAAACATTGGGGTATTGAAAATCAAGATGGTTGAAAAATAGGTGTGTTTGCTACAGACAGCTTGCCAGCAGGGTCCCCAGTGGTAAATGACCCTATCAGGCAATAGCCAAGGCACTGTGCTGGCAGACAGGCGCTTTTTCTTACACCAGACGTCCTAAGCTTGTAATCCCTTTGACTCTGTTCAGGACAGTTTCAAAATGGAGCGACTGAGGGCGGAGAACGAAGAAAAATTTAGAAAGAGTGGGGTTAGTTGCCGCCAAGGACATTGACAAAGTACAGGACAAGACACGATGCATTTCGACCTCTTGGGTCTTCTTGAAGCAAAATAAATAGATCACATTTAACATTTAGGTCAGTACAAACAAAGAACGAAGAGAGACTTATCTGATGTCCATGTGGCGTGCTGTGAAGAATGGCCGACAGAAGGAAATGACAGAGGGGATTATGGGAGAGTAAAAGGAGGGGGGGGGGGGGGGGGGGGTTGCGTGGAGGGGGGGGATGAGTGAGGAGGCGATGGGGTTGTGTGTGGTTAGTTTGGTGGGGTGGTGTGTGTATATGTGACGGTTGTGGTTAAGATGGATTGATGATAATGCTAAGGGGGGGGGGGGGGGGGGGGGGGGGGGGCCCTCCTTCTCTTCTCTGCCCCCCCCCCCCCCACACACACACACACACACACTACCCTCCTCCCCACCCTCACCCTCCCTTTTTTTTAATTACAGTTACTCTCATTTTATTCTACTTATTTGTTGTAATTACTAGCACTATCATTATTACTATTTGCCATCCCTTCTATATATATATATATATATATATATATATATATATATACACACATACATATGCATACATATATATATATACATATATATACCTGGGTGTAGGAAAAAAAGTGGAAGTCGGGGTGTTCACCTGCTGAGGCGACTGGATGAGGAATCGTCACCTGCTGAGGCGACTGGATGAGGAATCGTCATTCATTGCTGCACTGGTCGAGCTGACAAGAAAGAAGACAGCAAATGTATATAATTGTAACTAGGCTTGACCTAGAGAGGGGTTAAGCCTCAAGTTGGATATGTAGGCTGCAGTACTGGGCTGGAGGCAGACCCAAGTACACTTAGGGACCGTAAGTTGTGGGATTTTGGAGTCCCGAAACAAGTCAAAGAGCAGCCAGTCGCCCAGTTCAGGGAAACACTGATGGGAGTCCGATGGACCAGTAGCCTGGGAAGATTTTATTACCCCGCCGTCTCGGGACGAATTTATTTGTTACCCCGCTGTACCGGGAGGACTATTTGGTATCCCGCTGCGCCGGGAAGGAGTTCCGAGTGGAATTCTGTGTATCCGGGAAATGAAGAAAAAATGTATAATTTTGAATCTTTGGGATATGAGTCCCCATGTGTACCAGCCAGTGTCCTGAATTCATGTAATTAACTACAGTGTGGTGAGAAAAATGAAAGTAAAAGAATATGTATTGGCCGAAATGACGTGCAAGCTTGATGTGAGGGGTTACTATACTTTGGAGAAAAAAAGAAATAAATAAAAAACCCCGCTGAGGTTGTTGGCAGGGGGAGAAAGTTTCGTGAAATCTTTTTAGTGATATTTGTGTGATTGGAGTCAGATTGCGGTTGTGCCCAGAGAGGTCGAGTCTTGCGTGCAGGTTTATGCGATTGCGCGCGTGTGGGCAAGGCACGACCATTGTGACAGTGTGTCTATTTCTCTGTATCTGTGTCCGTTTCTCTATCTCGCTGTCTGTCTAACTGCAACGACACCAACAGTAAGTGCCATGTCAATGCATCTTTTATGTGCGCGCCCGCGTCTTTATTTCTGGGTTAGAGGTGACGACTGATGGAGCAAAGGAGAGCCATGATGTATTATTGATCTTTTTTTTTCCGACAAATCGGCCGTGGACCACGGGATCTAATGGTTGAAATTACGTGTGGAACGTAAATTCTTACACTGAGTTCACAATGTTTATCCTATGAAAACTCACGGTTTAATTCTGTAAGAACATCATTCAATTCGTTTAAAACACTTGTGGAGCTACGTATATAGCATTTTGTTCGCAAAGGTGATTACTTAAAAGACGACTGCTTAATTCCTTTGTGAATTGACTGAACCGGCTGCAGATCAGATGCATTCCTTGAAACT
>JADBJO010000105.1:800000-817500 GCA_016801955.1 Conus betulinus | reverse complement strand
ATGCATAAGAATATGAATCATTCCCCTTTGTGTACATGGCTGCACAAGAATGTGAACAAGTTCCTATGTTCAGCATATGCGCATACATACTATTGACTTCGTTCCCTTTGAGTGTGTACATGCACGCAACAAGAGGACACTTGAAGAGATCGTGATTTGTATTGCACTGTGCTGTGCAATTTCATCGTTACCTACGAAATCCTCTGTACGTATATTTTCGTTGCATAATAAAACTAGGTTTTCCTTCAAATACCTTTCCAGGGACGCCTCTGGTGTTGCCATGGGTTCGTTTTGCTTGCATCCGAAAAACCAGCACTCGGACTACCATTTAAGGTCTAGAGGAAAAAGGAAGGGACGACACCCACCTCTTGTAAACTAGAATAAGGAACTTTTCACCCTCTGGGTGAGTGAGTTCCCAACTAGATTACCTTATTAGACACTGGCAGTGTACGATGGCTTCTGGAAACCTGAACGATACCAACCGTGCGCTGACACATAGTAGAGTTGGGTTTTGTAGACGACGTATATCGTCAGTGCCCCACAAGGTCACTTTGTTATTCTGGTTTTCTTTATAATCTACTGCACGTCAGACAGATACTCTTTTTGTGTAGCAAATGGTCAAAGTGGAGTGCTTGGTGAGTGAGGTCTGTTGCGTATACTGTAGGACAGGAACATTTATAGCATGATGCTGTGCTACGAAGTTGAGGGGCAGGGGTATTGAGAGGAAAATCCCGCTCAACAGTATTTTGTTTTGCATGAAGGATGTGATAGCTGAGAATACGTGGTTGCCCACCACAGAACATTCGAGCTTTCTTTTTTGTATGTTTGTTTGCTTGCTATCTGTCTGTTTGTTTCACTTCAGACCAAGGGCAAAGTGGAGAGAGAGAGTGTTGTAGTGTGGGGATGGAGTTCCTGATTGATCTCGAGAGAGTGACAGATAGGCAGACAGAGACAGGAAGCGACAGAGACGGTATGTTATGCCTAGATAAGTGAAGAAGCCGTTTCCAGGTCTTCCCGTCTTCCCCCTCAATTCCTCTGCCTCCCATTCGTTTCTTTTCTTTCCGATTCTGTTTCCCGCTTCCAAATCGCCTTCTAGTTCCCCCAGTCCATGCCCATCCTGAATCTCTGGGTTGTTCTTCTTTCCCCTGTATTTCTCAGTCTATTTGTAGAACAGTGCACATGAAAGTGGATGAACTTTTTTCGGGGGGAATGGGGCGTTTTTGTTCGTTATTTTTTTAATTCTCTACATCCCTGTTGCCTTCAGTGGTTGCATTGAAGGTTTTGCTGCTGCTGTTTTGTTGTTGTGTGTGTTGTTGTTGTTGCTGACATTTTGAAACTGTATTATGCTCATAGGGTTAAACCCTCACAAAAATGTCGGGTTTTACCATACAAAAAAAAGCAGAATATTACAGCGAGAACTCTAACCCCTGCGCAGAACTATCGTCAGAGTTATTCCCCACTCATAAACGCCTGGCTACATCAGTGACCGCTGGGAGAGACTGCGTTGCCCGGAAGAGAAAACCGCTAGCTGGTTGCATGGCGGCCATCTGACGGCTGATTTCCTTTTGGTTCCAGACCCAGGACATTCAGCTCTATGGCCGGAACGCCCGTCAGCATCTGATTGGGGAGGTATGGGCTGGAGTCTGAGTCAAGAAAAGGAAGATGGCGATGTACGGTCAGAATCTCAGGTAAAGATGTTTTCTTCTTCTGTTATTCATTCAATATTCTTTAGGTTTTCTTTCTTTGTTTCCTTCTTCACTGCTTCTTCGTCTTTCGTTTTCGTCAATAGAAAAAAAAGTAGTGAAACTAGCGGATGAGAAGGAACTGTAAAGGAAATGTCATTTGGTTCCGATTTGTTTGAATATTCAGTTAATAGGTTTTAATGTCAGCCGGCTTCAAAACCATCTCAGGATGACGTAGTGGAAAAAACAATGAACAAAATAGAAATTCATTAGGCTCTTCTACAAGGATCTGGAGAAATTGAAGGCTCTCATGGCTAAAAAGTGTGTTGTAATGTTTACTTGATGTAGTTCTTTTTGATCAGAAGAGCTTGTGTGGAATTAAGATAAGCTGAACTGAGTTTGAGTTGTTGCTGGCTATTCTTAAACCTTCTCCATGTATGACATAAACTTTGCTTGGTATAAGTTTTGGAGGTCCAGTAACACCTACTTCTATGTATAGGCACACAACCTCGCTGCGTGCATTGAATGTCCAGGAACAAGTTCTTCTTTCCACAGGCACAAAGCCTTGTATGTCTTGGGTGTTCATTGACATCGGCTTCTCTGTTGGCGACAAAATCTTAGTGTAAGACATGGGTGTCCATTAATGTCTGATTCCTTGGGTCGGCATAAATCCTTGCTGTGTACCTTGAATTGCAGTGACGTTTCTTCTTTGTTTGGGAACAAAGCCTAGAGCTTGCTGTATCCATTAATGTCTGATTCTTTGTGTCGGCACAAATCATGGCTGTATACCTTAAATTGCAGTAACGTCTCTTCTTTGTTTGGGAACAAAACCTGAGCTTGCTGTATGTCTTGGATGTTTAGTAACACCTTGTTGTATGTCTTGGGTGTTTAGTAACACCTTGCTGTATGCCTTGGGTGTTTAGTAACACCTTGCTGTATGACTTGGGTGTTTAGTAACACCGTGCTGTATATGTCTTGGGTGTTTAGTAACACCTTGCGGTATGTCTTGGGTGTTTAGTAACACCTTGCTTCGTGTATCGGGTGTTTGATAATGGCTTTCTGTCTGTCTTGCGCTGTAATAACACTTGCTGCATGTCCTGGATTGTAGTAACTCCTTGCTGTATGTCTTAGATGTTTAGTAACACCGTTCTGTGCGTCTCGGGTTGTAATAATCCCTTGCTGTGTGTCTTGGGTTGTAATAATCCCTTGCTGTGTGTATTGGGTTGTAATAATACTTTGTTGTGTGTATTGGGCTGTAATAATACCTTGCTGTGTGTGTTGGGTTGTAATAATACCTTACTGTGTGTATTGGGTTGTAATAATCCCTTGCTGTGCGTCTTGGGGTTGTAGTAATCCCTTGCTGTGTGTATTGGGTTGTAATAACACCCTGCTGTGTGTATTGGGTTGTAATAACACCCTGCTGTGTGTCTTGGGTTGTAAAAGCACCTTGCTGTGTGTCTTGGGTTGTAGTAGTACCTTGCTGTATGTCTTGGGTTGTAATAACACCTTGCTGTATGTCTTGGATTGTAGTAATACCTTGCTGTCTGGTTTGTCTGTTTAGTAACACTTTGCGGTATTAGTTGGATGTCAAGGAAAACGTTTTTTTTTTTTTTTTTTTTTTTTTTTTTTTGTGTGTGTGTGTGTGTGTGTGTTTAGTAACAACTTGGTGTTTGAGTTGGGTGTCTAGTAACATCTCGATGTATGTGTCGGATCTCAAGTAACACCTTGCTGTATGTGTCGATCTCAAGTAACACCTGCAGTATGTGTCGGATCTCTAGTAGCACCTTGCTGTATGTGTCGGACCTCTAGTAGCACCTTGCTGTATGTGTCGGACCTCTAGTAGCAGTTTGCTGTATGTGTCGGATCTCTAGTAGCAGCTTGCGGTATGTGTCGGATCTCTAGTAGCAGCTTGCTGTATGTGTCGGATCTCTAGTAGCAGCTTGCTGTATGTGTTGGATCTCTAGTAGCAGCTTGCTGTATGTGTCGGATCTCTAGTAGCAGCTTGCTGTATGTGTCGGATCTCAAGTAACACCTTGCTGTATGTGTCGGATCTCTAGTAGCAGCTTGCTGTATGTGTCGGATCTCAAGTAGCAGCTTGCTGTATGTGCCGGATCTCTAGTAGCAGCTTGCTGTACGTCTTGGGTATTTAGTAACACCTTGCTGTATGACTTGGTTGGTTAGAAGCCACCTACTACTACATGTGGGTGACGGGCTTTCTCTGTATCCTAGCTGTTAAGTAACACCTACTTCTTCATGCAACACCTACTCCTTTATCACGCTTGCTGCTGTGTAAGCACCTAACCTTGCCATTTGTGTGGGTGTCCTGTAACACATACTTCTTTCTGCACGCACAGAACCCTGCCATGTGTCTTCAATAGCTTTTAATACACACTCCAGTGCGTAAGCACTGGATCTTCCGTAAGTCTAACGTGTCCAATAGCGCATACTCCTTGTGTGTGAGCATAGAACCTTGCCTTGGGTGTCCAATGACACACCCTTCTTCTTGTAGCCACAAAACGTTGCCTAATGCCTCGAATGTCCAGTGACACATCCATCTTTGTGTGAGGAACAAAAACCTTCTGTTACGACATGGATTGCATACCTATCAACAGACTACTTCAGTGACAGGAGTACTAATTGAACCTCTTGTTACCATGGTGATACCATTGAAAGCCCATTACTCTATACGATTGTTCCTTGCAAGATCCACTTACCAGGCGCATATACAGACAAGAGACGCACAGAACCAACTCGGAAAGTTCTCTACTTAGGAAGTTCCAAGCTTGCCAGAAAAGTCTAACCATACTTTTTTTTTAGGGGGGAGGGAGGTACAGGGGGAGGGAGAGAAAGGATGGAGTGTAGAAGGGGTGTTGAGAAGTTCCCGTATTTGTTCTGTGTGTCCCTGGTCTGCGTAGCTGCATTAATTTGGAGGGATAGGATTTTATGGTTTCACTGTGGGATCCGCAGGCACGCTCCATGTTCATTATTTACTGTCTGGTGTGCACATGCTCGGATGCCTTCATGACAAAGTCCACAAATTGTGAAAATTGCATGATTTGATGGTTTTCACTGTGGGGATCCGCAGGCACGCTCCATGTTCATTATTTACTGTCTGGTGTGCACATGCTCGGATGCCTTCATGACAAAATCCACAAATTGTGAAAATTGCATGGAAACAGCGTGACATGAACACAGGAAGTTTGAAGAACCAGAAACGGAAGTTTCAAACAACAATCAAAACTGTAGAACATTGACGTTCTCATGTTTCTCTTCCTTCCTTCCTGGTGATTGATTTTTTTTTACACACGCAAGGTGGACCTAACTGCGCATTGTGCATCATCGGGAGCCAGTGTTATCGCCGCACGCTAACGCCATGGAGATGATGCTCCAACATCACACGGAATGCGTATGCAAGACACCCCCTACACTGAGCAAGTTGCACCCCGGGTTTACTGCCCCGGCGGGGCATTCGACTAAATCAGTTTCCACTCAGCGAGATTGCATCCCGCGGGAAAACTAAATGGTTAACCGACTGCTTGGCAGCCGTACGTCTGAGGGCTGATTTCCTGCTGGTTCCAGACCAAATACATGGCGCAGAGTTGTTCAGGGGGATGGCGGAGGGGGTTGGGGGGGGGGGGGGGGGGGGGGGGGAGCAGAAGAGGCGGGGGGAGACTAGACGCCTGGTTCAAGGCATGGGAACATGGTTTTGGTATGGTCTAACAGGGTGTCAACAGAACAGACGGCCTCTCGTCGTCATTATCGTCCGTATTATCAACATCAACATTGCTGTTTCCTTGTTTTCATTATTGTTATCATTGCCATCATAATTATCATCATCGTACATCATCTTTCTTCTTTTGCTACTGCTAATTCTCATTATCATTCAATTTACTGTTGTTGTTTTTGATGGTGGTGGTGCTGGCGGTCATGGTGGTGGTTGTTACTATTGTTGGTACGATTACCATTATGATTACGATACTCATATAGATTATCGTACATCATCTTTCTTCTTCTACCTCTCATTGTCATTTCATATTACTACTGCTACTTCTATTTCTTATCCAACTCCTTCTCCTCCTCTACCTGTTGCTGCTGCTATTACTATTTCTGAGACGATGTCGAATTTGATGACAACGACGACGACGAGTACAACACGGTGACTACCCTCATACGGACTTCTACTGCCGCTGCAACTGCTACTGCTGCTGCTGCTGTTGCTACCATCACCAATACAGCAACTAAACTACTATTACTGCTATTGCTGTTGGCATCATTACCTTTACAGCAACTGTTACAACTACTACTGCTGGTGCTGTTGCTACCATTACCACGATAGCAACAATTTCTATTATTATTGCTGCGGCTGTTGTTTTACAATCTGTTGATGTAACATACTTGCATGGATTACTATGCACTCAAAAATACCGCTGCTGTTGCTGGTAGCTGCAGTGCCGCTGTAACAGCAGAGGCAGCAATGCATTTAGTAGTAGTAATAGTCGTAGTTCTTGTCAAAGTTGTTGCTGTTGTTTTAGTTCTGATATAGTCCGCGGATTCAGCCGAAGTATAAACTTTACAACTCGAGTGGTGGTAGGTGTATTACAATAACAGTTAGGAGTCAAAGCGGTTACCGTTCATTGTTAGGAAACGTACCTTTTTATAGAAAAAAAAAGAAGTACGATTTCATACCGTTGCGCCAGAGACATCAAGTACATTACAATTAGCGATTACCAACAAATAGAATTTTATTTACCCCTAATGGATTATAAATTTCACTGTTGTTTATTACAAAAATCATTTTTACGAAAGTAACTTTGTCCTCTTGAGGACACACTTCCAATTTACACCAGGTATGAAATCCTTCAAACTCTGTCTGTCTGTCTGTCTGTCTATCTGTCTGTCTCTCTCTGTCTCTGTGTGTGTGAGTGAGTGAGTGTGTATGCGCGCACGCACATATACACGCACACTTATAAACTCGCATGCCTGAATACACACAAACACATCTCTCTCTCTCTCTCTCTCTCTCTCTCTCTCTCTCTCTCTCTCTCTCTCTCTCTCTCTCTCTCTCTCTCTCCGATCTATCTACCCATCTGTCTGACTGTTTACCGTATACCTATCTATATATCTCTATCACACAGAAACTCACGCACGTATGCACACACGCAAGCATGCACACACGCACGCACGCACGCACGCACGCACGCACGCACGCACGCACACACACACACACACACACACACACACAGCCCCATCCCCCCCCCCCCCACACACACACACACACACACACACACACTTTTGCTGGAACCAGATAACAAGGGAGAGAAAAAGGTCCTGATCACATTTTAATTTTCGTGCAGCAGATTGGTTGCTGTTGTTCGATAAAATTTCTTTTGGGTCAGATCCACATCAACCTCTTTGGTTTAGAGATTGAAACTCTTTGGAACAAAATGTACTAAATACCCAAACAACATCTGTGGTGAAAGCAAAGAACAGGTATATGGTGTACTGTTGCATTCTTGACGCCTTAAAATGTGTTTAGCTAGCCTTCCTCTAATTAGGTTTGTAAATAACCCACCGTTTGTGTCATTACTTTAGCGTGAATGTGAAGCCCCGTTATTTATCATTTGTAATGTAAACGATTGATAAGTGTTATCATATCGCATCGATTTCATTTTGTTTGTATTCTTTGCCGTTGCATATATTCAATTGATATCTGGAAACGCTATTTTCTTTATGTGGGGTCTAAAACATCATACTGCAGGGGAAAACACGCACACAACACACACACACACACACACACACACACACACACACACACACACACACACCGTGCATGCAGCAGTTCTCGCAGAAACCCTGTGTGTGGATGTATGTACAATCCACGTTGATTGAAGCTGGATCAAAAGAACGATATCCAGTGATACGTTTTTCTTAGATGTTTGAACAGCAATATGGAGTTTTTTAAACAGCAATATGGATTTTTGTAGATTGAAAAAGAAATTAGTCTGTTTCTGTTCACGTTATGAAAAAAAAATACACAGAAAAGAGAAAATACAAAAGAGATAAATAGACAGAGAAACGTCTTTTTGTCCCTTTTTTTCCACTCTTCCTCTCACGCTGTCGATTTGCCATAATGTGCATGATTATATTTCGACTTGAGTCCTGTAAAATTTGATTTTTGTCCATACTCTTTCATGTTCTCCATTCATAAGAGGTGGCATTTCGTGGACTGTGAAGGAAATAGAAGTCGATCTATTCTGAAAGCAAAGTTCATCCTGAAAATTTGCGTGGGAGTATCTGGGCAAATGGAAGCATTTAGGTCTTTCTGTGAATTGGAACATGAGTGGGACATGAATGTGTCTGTTTACTTCCAGTCTCGTCCATTTGAACGGTAGGTCACTTTTCACCTTTTCGAGGTCGGTCGCACTTTACTAGCGCTTGCATGGTGGTCAAACTGAACTCGGTGTCATTTGATCTGCTTCCGTCAGAACGTTCCATTTGCATGTATATTAGTTTATCGGTTTCCGAATAACATTCTCGTCCTTCAAAAGATTTCTGTAAACAGATTCGGCTAGTACTTTAATTGGTTGGATATTCTTGGTATTCAGGACTAATATTTGCTTATTTTCTTCTCTATCGTTGTAAGCAAAGGCAACATCACTAGAGTTCTGCAATGTTAAAAGTGACCGACATTTTCATAAAATGAAGGAGGAGGTACAAGTGAAATGTGAAAACGTTTTGGTTGTTCTTAGCTGTGGGAAAGCACCATCCCACCGATTGTTGCTGTTGCTGTTTCAATGCTGAACTGTAGCTCTTTAGATAGACGTGCAGCTTTGAATCGGTTAATCGGGTTTGCCTATCTCTTCTCGCTTCTTTCCTCTTGTTCATTACTTTGATGGAACCTTTTTTCTGGCCTTCTTCTCCTCCTTCGCCTTTTCCTCCTCCTCCTCCACCTCTCTCTCTCTCTCTCTCTTCTGTCTGTCTGTCTGCTCTCTCTCTCTCTCTCTCTCTCTCTCTCTCTCTCTCTCTCTCTCTCTGCCCACCCTTAACGTGACGTAGTTTTGATTTTCATGAGCTTAGCAATGTCTGTCTTTCCTGCCTCGAAGTCGACAGTAACTGATCAGTACCACGCCGTGTGCAGCTGTGGGTGAATCAGTTTCTGTGAATTGTCACCACGTTAACAGGATGATAACCGTGTGCTTAGCGCAACGAACTCAGATCGATCTAGATTCCGACCGTTTCCGCTCGTGTGTGTGTGTGTGTGTGTGTGTGTGTGTGTGTGTGTGTGTGTGTGGGCGCACGCGCGCGCGCGCGCGCGTGTGTGAATGTGTGTGTGTGTGTGTGTGTGTGTGTGTGTGTGTGTGTGTGGAGCGCGCGCGCGCGAACTAAATTGTAGTAAATCAAGTAAATGTTAATGTTCAGATTCGAAACCATGCAGGAGAAAAAAGGAAAATATTAAAATGAAATGAAGTAAAACTATTTAGTAACAACATAATCATTTGCACAAATGTACACACTGGCACCACCATAAAGAATATTTTACCATCATGTATAACTGTGAAGATAATGAAAACATTTTCTGTTGTTTTAATTTTTGTTAAGGAGATCAATGTACGCAAGACACTTGAAAAAGCTTAAACTTCAACGATCGTCAGTAAATATTTTCGTCATCGTGACATTAGAGGCGTCTTTAGCATCTAGAATTTATTATCCTGTTATTGTTAGAGGACAGCAAACGATATAGATTATGATTTTTTGCAGCAGTGACAATGAAAAGCTGACTTTTTTCTGACATCATTATAAGCTGTACATTGGAATTATAGTCTTCATTTTTTTTCTCACAACATCTGCACACGCTACACGTTGATCATTTAATTTAGCTTCGAGATCTTTGTTTGCTTTCAAATCAAGTGTCCTGCTTCTAAACGTAACACGCATATCCACGTACTGCTTATCAGAAACCACAATTATGTTTGGGGCTGTAGAATGCCTGTAAGTAGATGGGGCCAAAATACGTCATGTCGTCTTCCATCTTGGAATCCCAGTTTTTTTTAGAACATGAAATGAGACGGTCTTTAATTTCCAGCCTGAATATGTTTTCATACCTCCCCCTTGATCGAGTCATAACATTACAGATCCGTTTACTGTTAAAGCTAGCTTCACTTGGCAACCCAGTTGTGCTCTCATAACCCAAATCAATTAAGTCATATGTTACATGCTTGTCTACAAAACCTGCTTTGAGGAAGATAGGTAAGTAGAGAGGGAGAGAGAGAGAGAGAGAGAGAGAGAGAGAGAGAGAGAGAGCATGTGTATAATTATATACACGCATACTCGTGTGAAACCTTAATTGTTCAGTTTGCGAATGTCATAATTTAATGTAAAAATTCAGTTTTATACTCTTCTGAACGATTAAAGAATCTCTCTCTCTCTCTCTCTCTCTCTCTCTCTCTCTCTCTCACACACACACACACACACACACACACACACACACACACACACACACACACACACACACACACACACACACACACACACACACACAACACACACACACACACACACACACACACACACACACACACACACATATATATATATATATATATATATATATATATATATATAGGTAGAGATAGATAGATAGACGAGATATATATATATATATATATATATATATGTGTGTGTGTGTGTGTGTGTGTGTGTGTGTGTGTGTGTGTATGTGTGTGTGCGTGCGTGCGCGCGCGCGCGTGTGTGTGTAAACATTTAAGGCATTAGCTCATCTTAATGCTGCACTACTTTCTTGAATTAACACTCACTACCATGTCATTTTTTTTTTTCTCTTTCTAACAAGTTCTTTTTGTGTGATTGTATATGATTGCCAGTCATCCCTCGAAATGGGTTTGTGGCCGAACTATTAGATAACATAAATGGGAAAGTCTCTCTCTCTCTCTCTCTCTCTCTCTCTCTCTCTCTCTCTCTCTCTCTCTCTCTCTCTCTCTCTCTCTCTCTCTCTCTCTCTCTCTCTCTGCTGGGTTATACGGTGTAATTGAAATGTCTCAAACAACTTAGGGAGAGATGCATTGTTAAAGTCAGCATCCCCGGCAGTCCTTAACCGTGGCGGCGCAGTTGTTGTTATCGTCAAGGGAGAACGCTGTTCCCAACTCCATCAGAGCAATCATCACAGTGGAATGGTCCAGCCCCCACTATCGGCTCATGTGGTGAGAGACAAAGTGTGCCACAGACTCAATTACGGACACTGGTGCCTCGCACTCGAGTTCTATCCAGTTTACCAACGCGCCACTCTGACGGTGCTCACATTCCTAGACCCACAATGCAAATGCCAGTCTATTGTTGGTCTAGTTGACACACTGGAGATGTAATATGAACAAAAGTGTTAAGGTCAAGCTTGCCACAGCGTCGGACCACGGTAAAATTCCTGAACGAATTCGTCGTCATATTCATCTTCATCAATCGTCATGAAACATGGAATTAACGGTCTCAACTTCTGTGGCTTGCTCTCGTCGCGACAGCCTCCTGTTCGATTTCCTTTCCCTCTCACTGTGCCTGTCTCAAATTCATTTCCGAGACTCCAGCGTTGGGAGGCTTGGGAGACTGTCACTGGAGATACAGAGTGGCAGTCCTTCCTTCACCAGAGGGTGGGGCGAGGCGTGCGGAGAGTGCGGGGAGAGGTTGCACAGTCTGACTCAATGACCAAGACACTGTTGTTAACGACAGATAATCCCCTGTATTCATGCTTATGGTAATCAGAACATCTACTCTTCATCATAGCTTTCTGTAGGCTGCTGAACTCCATCTAAAGCTGAATATGAATAAAAGCAATATAGTCGTTTTTAGGAAAGGTGGATACCTAGCAGCGAGAGAACATTGGTCTTACAATGGAATCCCTATACCCGTTGTTAATGTTAATAAGTATTTAGGAATTCATTTTTCAACAAGATTGAGTTTTACTGTGTCGTGTCAAAATCTTGCCAGCAGAGCGAAACATGCGATGTTAAGTATACTGCAAAAAATATTTAAATTAAACTGTAGTTCCCTTGTTGTATATCTTAAATCATTTGACACACAAGTACAACCAATTGTTCAATATGGGGCTGAATTGTGGGGATTAAATAGTGCAGCTCGACATTGTGATAAGGTACACCTGTTTGCTCTTAAAAAGTTCCTAGGTGTTCAAATGCAAACACCAAATGATTTGATATATGGAGAAACAAATAGATATCCCCATTTACATAAATTCTGCAGTCAGGTGTATACGGTACTGGCTAAAGTTGACAAGAATGGATGAGACAAGATTACCACGAAAAGCATATTGTACGTTGTTCTATTTGGATTCTTGTGACAAACGAACTGGGTATCCGATATTCGTTGTAAATTGTATTTATTTGGTTTTGGTATATGTATAGCTAAACCAAGGTGCTGAGGGAATAAATCAGTTCCTTACTGCTTTTAAGGAAAGATTGCTTCTTTGTAGATGGCAAGAATGGGGACTTTCATATTAAGACAGTGAAAGTTTTAGTTTCTATAATACTTTTTGCACAATAGCTGCTAATAAGACGCATTTGAAATTGAACTTAGAGAGGCATCTGAAAATCATTATGACAAAATTTAGACTTGGCGTTTCGGAAATCGCTGTCCATAAGTTTCGTTACAAACAACACACACCTGTCGATTTAATTTGTCCATTGTGCAAACAAGCGACAGAAGATGAGGTGCATTTTGTTTTGTGCTGTCCCATTCTAAAGGATTTCAGAGTAAGGTATCTACATCTAAAGTACTACAAATATCCGAATCCGTTTCGTATTGGATTACTCCTAGCATCAAATAACGAAAGAACAACTAAAAATCTGTCAATTTATCTATATAAAGCGTTTAAGATACGTTCTGTGTATGTTTCTTATGTATCAATTTTGATCAGTTATATTGTATTATATTTCTTTTGGAACGACTTTTTGTTGCACCCCACCTTCAATAGGGGCAATGGCCTATTATTGAATAAACTATCCTTATCCGTTTCTGTAGGCTGCTGTCACTGGGGATTTCCGTAGAACGAATCAGGGCATGGCTGTGTGGAAGAGGCTGAAAATGCTCCTTCCATTGCCTCATCCTCATCCCATCCCACCCCAACCGCCCCCATCTGCTTGCCCGCAGCAAACAAAGCTACACCAAGCAAAATTAGGCAAATGCAAGTTTCAGTTTGAGTTGGCGTGTTCTAAAAACTGTTCACAAAATAAACTATTGGTGATCAGGGTCTTTTTGGTGTCGAAGAGTTGGAGTTGATGGGGACGGGGTGGGGATGGGGGGGGGGGGGGGGGGGGAGATGGAAAGGACTGGGAATATACACGAAAGATGTGATGTTTGCTTTTGTTTGAAAGGAAAGAGGACAGATTCGAAATAGTCCTTGTCATGGGTGAAAGTACTGCTCAGAGAGAGAGAGAGAGAGAGAGAGAGAGAGAGAGAGAGAGAAGAGTGAGGGAGAAAGATAAAAGGTCAGAGAGATAGAGCGAGTGAGGGGAATACAGGTACAGAGAGAGAGAAAGAGAGAGAGAGAGACAGACAGACAGACAGACAGACAGCTACAAAGAAGGAGAGGAAGAGTTTTGTGAAAGAGTTACAGTAACAACGTAGGCGATGTTACCACGATTCGTGGGATGGGGATGACTATAATCACCTGCCGACACGAAGACGAGATAACCCTTTTTTCACGTGGCCTCGTCACCATTGGGTGCAGTCAGTCCAAGTCTCCCTGAGGCACACATCGGTCACACTCTGTCAATACAGATGTGGGTAACGGCGGCACGCTTCCCACTACTGCTGCCTACTTGATCGAGCGCTGAACAAGGGTGTGTAAGCCTGGAAGACCTTTGCCGACAATTCTTTTGACACACCTTGGAACGGATTCTCTCTGTCTGTCTCTGACTCTGTCTGTCTGTCTGTCTGTCTGTCTCTCTGTCTCTCTCTCTCTCTCTGTCTGAGAGACTGTGTGACTGGAAGCAGTCTGGTAAATTTTCTTCTCTGCATTTTGTGCTTATTTCATTCCTTTTGAATTGCATTTCTTCACTTGTGAACTAATATCTTTGTTGCTATTTGTGTTGAGTTGTTTTTGTTGTTTGGTTTGTTGATTTTTTGTCTTCCTCCCTCCTTAGATTTCAATTTTCAAACAGGATTGTTCATCATCTGTGTGTTTCTTCTTTTGTTTTGTTGTTCGTTTTATGTTGTTTCGTTTTTAGCATGTGCATATCCGTTAACCATATCCACATGTACCTATGTGTGATGCATGTGTTGTAGCCTTTAGAGCTAGGTTAACAGAATAGTTATTAGAAGAACAGAAAATGGGCTAACCTGAGCCAATACTTTTACTGTTGTAAAATGAGGAATCTCTCTCTCTCTCTCTCTCTCTCCTTATGTCGATCCATTCATTTATCTGTCATCCATCCGTCTTATATTTTCTATCAGTCTCTCGGTTCTTCTGCTCGTCTGTATGTCTGTAATCCATTCATCCATTCCTCAGTTGCGCCAGAAGTGCACACGTGAAAAATAAAGCTTGGATATATGATTTAAATCTCTCTCTCTCTCTCTCACACACACACACACACACACACACACACACACACACACACACACACACACACACACACACACACACTGTACAAACGCAAGCATAGACACCACAACGCACATATACATCAGCGATCGCGTGCGTATAAACCCTAGTACAACATAAATCCTTGACATTTACATTAACTGGCGGGGTGGGGGTGGGGTGGGGGCTAAACAGATGCAAAATCAGACAAACAAGAACAAAACAAAGAAGACATGATCTTCTGGTTTAGTCAATATTGATTTTTAATACCAGTTCTCACATTCAGTTACAACTGACCAACCCATTAGACCAAAGGCCAGCAATGTCAGCCGAAGAGAAAAAGGAATGTAACAGATGGAATACAAATATTTAAACGCATTGAGACAGTTTGACATTCGTGATCAGGCGTTTATTCTCGCTTTCATTTTTTTCCTTGCAGCTGGCATGCCCTGCTTTTCTTCTTCTTCTTCCAGAATCATGCTACAGATGCCGCATTGAACAAATGGACTTTTTTAGCCGTCCGGCCAAGCCCACACCGACCTGGCTTCAGGATTCAAGAATAAGAGTGTCGATCATCCGTGCGTGCGTTCATTTAGTGGCATGCTAGTGTAAATTTATTTTTCAATGCCCCATGGAGGAGAGATCGAAAAGAGAGAGAGCTGGAAGGTAGACTAGAGTGGGGGGTTGGTTTCAGGATTGGGGGGGGGGGGGGGGGGGGGGGGGGGGGGGGGGGGGGGGGGGGGCCACAGGAGATAGATTAACAAGCAAAATTGGGCAAGGGACGGTGGGTTAGGAAAGAAAAATAACTGACCAGAATGCTTAAGTCCAGGCAAACGTTCGCGTTCAAACTCATTACCTAATTTGATAATCTACAGTTTCCTGTGCCTTGTATCTATTGTTTTGTTCCGCATCACTGCTTTTTATTCGTTCTTTGGAGATATAAGGTGAAAAAGGGTTTGATCTTTGTCTTCTCACGAGAACAAACAACAGAATGCCCAACAGAAGTGCACCATTTTTCATCGTCATCATCATCATTATCATCATCATCATCATCATCTTCTTCTTCTTCTTCTTCTTCTTCTTCTTCTTCTTCTTCTAGAGAAAGTGGTTCCCAGTTTCTTCTAGCTCTTCTGTTTGTGTCCCAGCCGTGCGTGTTTGCAAATGGTTTCCCTGTCCATTCTGCTGTGTTGTCTGTCCATCACTTTTCCTGCCTTCCCCCCGTCTCCCTCCATCAGCACTTTCCTGGACCGTTCTGGCAAAGCCAGTTGATCTTGTTGGTGCAGGTCCGCAGTTCGGATCTGAACCAAAGGAAGAATCCAGATCTCTCGGAATTTGGGGAAGTCTGCGTTCGCTCGAGAGTCTTTAATGCGAGACATTTTTTTAAGTCGGCCAACTCTAGAAGTGCGCTGAACAGCTCGAAATCGTCAGGCTGTGTTATCAATCAATGATACAAACAAAGTTTGCATTCACGATGGTCGTAATATATTCAACCGGGAAACATCTCGGTATCGTAGGTTAGATTACAAGTCTACCGAAGTTTTTTTTTTTTCTTGTTATATCCGCCCAGACTTTCTTTTGTTTCAGCCGCCTTCGTGTGCTTGTTTGTCTATTGCAAGACTTAAAGAATACAGTGTAAACCATTGTAACCAAACCTCGTGAAGAGATTATCTCAAACCATGAAAGAAAACAAGTGAACAAAGAAGGAGGGAAATCAACAACTGATTTTCCTGAAACTTGGTGGAAAGATGGAATGCGAACCAAAGACGAAGCCATCCGATTTTGGTGGGGATCCGTTGGGCGAATCTGATCGGATGGTGGTTCAAGGACCTGTTCACATCCTGTATCAGATTATAACAAAATTTCCACAGAGCCTGAACTCTGAATAATTTTTTCATAACTGATAACTGCAGATGCACGAAAACTGCTGCTTTTTTCCTTTGTTGAAGATGACCCACACAGGGAAATAAAGACACGAAAACGTAAAGACACGTCAGAACTTTGCAGTATGACATGTAGACCTGATGCACGCAAGGAATTATCTCGGGGCTGCTCCGGGCAGGTTCTGGATCAATTCTGGAATGAAGCTGCCGATGCACTTCCACCAGTTTTGCGTGAATGCTGATGGTTTCAGGCATTCTGTTCGAAGACCGCCTGATATTCAACCTCGAATGTTTAGTGATGTTCAAGTTTTGGGACAGTACAGGCGAGATGATGCTATTAATATCTCCTTGCTAGAAGGCGGTGACGGATCATCCGACCTTGTTCGGGTGAATTTTCATCTTGATACTTGTAGTTTTTGTCAGGGAACATACTGAGTGATAAACACCCAGCGATATTCATCCAGTGTGCCCGGTATTCCATATCTTGCACGGTTCCCCACACCTAACCAGGTGATAGAGCCTGAAATCGTTATTGACCCTCAGCTTGTCAGGCAGTAAAGATGGAACACTTGTCATTCAAATCTTCACAAAAACGTTGATCAACACCAATATTCTTTTGACATTTCTTCACTGAAGATCCAGCATTTTTCCATTTGTCATTTAATCAATCTTCTATGCAAATGCCTGCCCACTGGCTACGTTCTGCCGGCTCTTCGCACAACCTTTGCTTTCATCGATGTTCTTCGATGAACTCTGTGCCGGCGTGGAACATGCTATACACGCAGTACAGAACCAAACAGATAGATAGATCTCGCCTGATGCTGAGGGGACAAGTTAATAACAGTCTGTTCTGTTACTTTTCTTCCAGGTGAGCCGCAACAATTGCATCTTACCTCGCTTTGAAAAGTTTCACTTCTCGGCTATCGTTCGTGTACGGGTCGGATCATATTGTAGACTCAAATCTCTCGAATAAATCTTGCAAATTTGTTTCCATTTACAGTCTTAATCGCACAAATCTAGATTGCCTTTTTGGCCTTGCTGCTTAGATTTTTCCACTTGCTCAGCATCTTTAAAATAGCTTTCCATTTTTTTTATGTAATCTAGCAGACGGCATTCACAGGTAACTAAATTTCGCGAAATCTGAATACGTGGTCAGGCATACATACTTTAAAGAATGCTTTCGTATTACTCACATCTCGTGTTGAAATATCCTGTATTTGCACAAAACAATATTGCCAGTTTGTCCCAAAACGCGAAAGCAGTCGGAAGGTGTACGAAGTACTATATTTTTTCACAGAACATTAAAACTTTGTTGTAGCAGCATTACTGCTGACATTGTC
>JADBJO010000105.1:782500-795000 GCA_016801955.1 Conus betulinus | reverse complement strand
ATTGCGTAAGAGTTTTCCCATGGCTCCCCATTTGGTAATTCGCAGCACAGAAAATAAAAACTGTTCAAAGTTGCGCAATGAACGCTTGTATTTTTGTTATACTTTCTCCCAGAAAGTCCATAGTAAAACTGAAATAAATGGGCATTCTGCGGTGAAAAGTAGAAAGTAATTATACTGTCGCCGATCGTAACATTGCTACACGTTTTCTCTCTCTCCTGTTTTGTTTCTGCTGCTTTAAGACGGCTTGTCCTGACGTTTGTGAAAGGTCAGGTCAGTTCGTTAAAGTTAGAGCAGCGAGATGAGTGGTATCTTATTCTTAAGTAGCAGTCATTTTTTTTCTATCGTAAATCGGGGAGAAACGACACCTTCTGAGTTTACCGATCAACTGAGCACGCTAACATCAGAAAATCGCTTTGGGTGCGCTATCTCCCTTATTTCGCCAGCTTAGTGATATTTTGCACGTCTTAATTCCTGCGCATTTAAGGAATTGTGTCACACAAGTGTCCAGATTACTCTGTGATCAAATGTAAATGTGTAAGGAAAACCCTGTGATGGTGCATTCAGTTTCAGTATAGCCATGAACGCTGAACAGAACAGAATGTGACTCCCGGTCTTTACCTTCTAAACCTCTCTGAATAGAACGATAACCCTTCATTATTTATCGTAGAGAAGAAATGTAGACATGGCCGGCATGACATTTAATGCCCAAAGAGTTAAACTGCTGGACCCAACCAGGTTTTTTTTTTTTTTTTTTATTTTAGAAAGAAAAGAACGACTTTGGGTGTTAGATGGAATTAGTTTTCGCCAGATAGAACGACATTTTGCCAGTATTCTGTTCAAACAAACACGCACTGATTTTCAAGTCAGTTAAAAGCTAGGTAATAAAAGTTCGCGACAACGAAAGTTGTGATTACAAACATCTTTAAATCGAACAGTAAAGCCAAAGCTGAAGTTTGTCACCAAACTGACATGAAAACGCCAATCAAAACTGATGAAGGAAACGAGATCAGAATCATAAGCGTGGCCTAACACACCGGGTCACAGGCAGACGTCTCATTCACACCGAAATTCACGCACACTGAAGATCAGCGCATGCAGTGCCACCCTTTGCCACCGACAATACAAACTGATTCGTCTGCAGCAGACAGTGATGTGTTCTTGGGTTTTTTTTTGTTGTTTGTTTGTTTGTTTGTTTGTTTTTTAATTTTGTCATTGCTTTGCTTTAAGTCTCAGCACCATACAACAAACGTGGCACCAATGTGGGCAGCAAACCTCACATCTCTCTATAACATTATGGCACAATGTGGGCAGCAAACCTCACTTCTATACAACAATATGGCAATGTGGGCAGCAAACCTCACATCTCTATAATATTATGGCACAATGTGGGCAGCAAACCTCACTTCTATACAACAAATATGGCACAATGTGGGGAGCAAACCTCACATCTCTATAACAGTGTGGGCAGCAAACCTCACATCTCTATAACAATATGGCACAATGTGGGCAGCAAACCTCACATCTCTATAACAGTGTGGGCAGCAGCAAACCTCACATCTCTATAACAGTGTGGGCAGCAAACCTAACATCTCTATAACATTATGGCACAATGTGGGCAGCAAACCTCACTTCTATACAACAATATGGCACAATGTGGGCAGCAAACCTCACATCTCTATAACAGTGTGGGCAGCAAACCTCACATCTCTATAACAATATGGCACAATGTGGGCAGCAAACCTCACATCTCTATAACAATATGGCACCAATCGTTTCTACAGAAAAATGTAGCATATTTTGGATCTTACCTCTTGAAAATGCAACCACTTTAGTTTGGGGGGCACTGATCGGTAAACTCCAGTTCTCATAGTTTTCTGACATGGCGTTTAACGCTCGCTGCCCATCGTCTGCACAGCCAGCTGTGTCACCTGCATGTCACAAAATGAACAATGTTAACATTAGGCCTGCACGTTTTCCCTCCTACCCAATACCTCTGGCCTCCCGTCCTAATCTGGTCAAACCAGAAGATTTGTCAGAATGTAAATAACGTACTACTATTTGCGACTTTTGCTGAGAACTGCATACATATAGGTCAACAAATCCATATATACTTGAGGAGCAGAAACGGGCTGCCGGCTGGACTACCATACTCCTCAGTCTTGTCGACGTTAGCTTGCTGCCCTTCCCCTCGGAACACCGCCCACGTCCCACCACACATTCAAAAGTCAGAAGATCAGACGCTTGGCAAATCCACCAGACTTCCGTCATGTGCTCTCAAGAGTTATGAACTGAAGACTCTTTGACGTATAAAATCATAAATGTGTGATAAAGAAAAAACCCTTTGCGCTGTATCACCTTTTGAATATGTTCACACACCTAAACCACATAGCTCGTGACCGCTAAACAAGCCTAACAGCGTTTTGTGGGGCGCGAACTACACTTTTTGGCCGGTTTTTGACGATGGTGGGTTACACAATGATCTGAAAACTTCAGATGGCGGCATTCGCGGGGTACCTGCAGAACTGTGATACATACCTTGGTGAGAGTGAAGCTGCTCTCCATGGTTAGGACTGAAAGACGCTTCGTGCTTTGGGGTGATTTCTTGGGAGGAAAAGGGAGATGCATTTCTCAGAAGAGACTTTTTTTTTAAATCTCGCCTTCTTTCTCAGTTTCCGTGTCCGTCTGTCTTGAATCTGACAGTCTTTTTTCTTTCTTTTTTTTTTTTTTTTTGTCTGGCCGAGACCTCGCTCAACCCCCTCACCTTCCAATTCAGCCATCTTCTTTCGTCCAGAAACATCCCATTCCGCTCTCTCTCTCTCTCTCGCTCTCTCTCTCTCTCTCTCCTCTCTCCTTTTTTACCCTCCCTCCCCCTCTCTCTCTCCCCTACTCCCCTCTCTGTCTGTTCGTCTATGTCCCCCCCACTCCCTTGTTTCTGTCTCTTCTCTCCCCTTCTCCCTTCTCTCTGTCTCTTCTAAAAGCTCCTCTCTCTCTCTCTCTCTCTCTCTCTCTCTCTCTCTCTCTCTCTCTCTGTCTGTCTGACAAAACTTTTGCGAATTTGCTAACGCACACACATAATTATACATAACTTCTCTGTCTGTCTGTCTGTCTGACTGTCTGTCTATCTGTCTATCAGTCTGTCTGTCTGTCTGTCTGTCTGTCTGTCTGTCTCTCTCTCTCTCTCTCTCTCTCTCTCTCTCTCTCTCTCTCTCTCTCCTCTCTCTCTCTCTTTCGTTCCCGTTCTCTCTGCGACTGTATCATTTCCTGTCTGAATCAATTCTCTGTCTTTGTCTATGATTGATTTAGTCCATATGTGTATTTACTGAGCGAGTATGCTCAAGCACACGAAAAATAGATGCATAAATCTCTTTCTCTCAGGTGTCAAGTTTTCTCTCTCTCTCTCTCTCTGTCTCTCTGTCTGTCTCTCTCTCTCTCATTATTTCATTTCACTGCATGTTGTAGTCCCTACTCAGGGCGAGGACTGGATGTAAAAAAGCGCGTCAGTGCTTATCTATTATCCTCGTTAATAAAGAATTTTGTCTTTACTCAGGGCGAGGACTGGATGTAAAAAGCACGTCAGTGCTTATCAATTATCCTCGTAAATAAAGAATTTTGTTCTTCTCTCTCCCTTCCTCTCTCTCTCTCTCTCTCTCTCTCTCTCTCTCTCTCTCGTCTCTCTCTCTCTCTCTCTCTCTCTCTCTCAAAATCTAACACCGATTTAGAAAACAATGTGCATTATTATTTTCCTTTGGCATCTTAACTACACACCCGACGATTAGATATTTACGCCAACATTATTTACTACACGTTACTTTTCGTAATGTCCTTAACCTCTGACGTTCAGACGTATATTAAGAATGCTCTTCGGGGAATCATTAAATGGAAAACGCATGTAAAGACCCACCCACTCATCCCTGCTAATTCCTCTCTCCTCTCAACACCCTTCTTCAAAAAAAAAAAAAATGCTGCCGTCTGACAGTAAAGTCAGTTTCCTTACATGAAAAGAACAACGTCTTCAATGATTTTCAAGGATTGAAGGATACAAGTTGGGAGAGGTGGAGGGGGAGGGGGGGGGGGGGGGTTGTCTTGTCGAACCATCACCACCGTACATCCACGGCCACTACCTCCCCCGTAACACTATCACCCTCCCACCCACCATCCGTTCACCAGACCTCACACCCACAGCTAGCAATAATGCAACCACAACCACCCTCATCACTTTACTTCCACCACCACCCACCCCTACAGCCCCTGTCCATCACCACTGCCTGTGTCTCCCACCATGCCACGCTATGACCCATCACACCTCCTCTGTCCATCACAACGTCCATCACCACCACTGGATCCATCACCACTGCCTGTGTCCCCCACCATGCCACGCTATGACCCATCACACCTCCTCTGTCCATCACAAGGTCCACATCACCACCACTGGAGCCATCACCACTGCCTGTGTCCCCCACCATGCCACGCTTTCGCCCGTCACACCTCCTCTGTCCATCACAACGTCCACATCACCACCACTGCAGCCATCCTGCCAGCACCCCACCACCGCTTAACCAGCAACAGCAGTAGCAGCAGCAGCAGTAGCAGCAGCAGCAGCAGCAGCAGCAGTACGGCTTCCATCGCAGGGGCCACATCTTTGTTGGCCAGGTTTATTGCCGCCAGGTTGATGTCCCCCCCTTTGTTCACTGATCACACACAACAGGCATGGCGAGGAGGAAGATAGGGACATGCATTCTGACTGTCGTGTCGGCGTGGTGGTGGGGTGGTGAACGTTGTGTCGGATGGGCTGTTACCATGTAGAAGTGTGACAGTGGCGAGAATTGTGGCGATGACATACATCGATAACGACGGCAAAGACACGGAGGAAGACTCCGGAAAGATAGAGAATAAGATCATGCCAAGTGAAAGTTGATGTGTGAAAAAACAAAAACAAAAACGAAGCACTGGCCTCTTCTAAAGCAGATAAACAAGACACGTGTGGTCTATCGCCAATAAAAATACTTCATGGCTTAGGAAAATTTGAGTTCTCAGAAACGGGGGTTACTATGTGTGTGTGTGTGTGTGTGTGTGTGTGTGTGTGTGTGTGTGTGTGTGTGTGTGTGTGTGTGTGTGTCGGGGTGGGTGTGCGTGCGCGCGTGCGTGCTTACATACATGCGTGCTTGCACGCGCGCGCGCGCCCTCGCGTGTGTGCATGCGCGCGCACGTTAAAAAACGTGTCAGTCTCAGACTCCAAATCGGTTGTAAATGAACTGAACGAGGATACCTACGATTGTGGAGAAAATGGTCAACAAAAAACATGTCTCTTTCTTCTCTGAGTATATTACATCTGTAGTTCACGACCGTGGCTTATCCCTTGGTCGTATTGCTATACTGCCAGGTACCCACATCCTTCTCTGTCAACAAAGCGCATTGAAATGACCTATTCGTATGGGGATTTAGATTAAAAAAAAAGAAAGGAGAGATCCTTCTGAAACTCATGTTTATGTCAAGGATCTAATGTACAGTATATACTGCTACTACCTATGCATCTTCCCGAAGGGTTCGGTTTTAGATACCTACAGTGTAAGGACTGCTTTCATACTGGGCCCATTAACCCTCCATATCAAAATGATATTCCATTTTACAAAAGTATACTCAATATGTGCAGTTGACTAATGTGCCACTTTAAAAGGGATGATTGATATTTTTTAGTACGCGTTTGAAACACACACACAAAGATAACATCTATCAGTTGCTTTGAAAATCAGCACCTATGGGAGTTGAGAAGTTATCGATCAGGAGTTTGTGCAGTATCTTTTTTCTAATCCTTTAAATAAAAATGCAGGCTTCTCGTGTAACGACATAGTTTCCCCGAAGCCCGCGCCCGAGAGAGAACGAACGAACGTTACTCTTTAACGAAAATGAAAGGAAATAAACAAGAATTAGATTTTTTATATCCGAAAGCACAAAAAGAGGTTTAGAGAAGAGAGAGGAGGGATGGAGTGACGATGATGAGAGAGAGGGAGAAGAGATCGGAGAGAGAGGAGAGTGAGAGAGAGAGGAGGTGAACGACGAGAATGGGAGGGAGGGAGGAAGCGGAGGGAATTTTTATCATGAATTTTGGAGGGAATTTGTTTTTTGGAGTAATTTTTCTTGTTCTGAGTTGGTTTTTGTTTTTTTTTCTTTTTTTGTAGTCTGAGAAGGGAGAATCGGGGGGGGAGGAGGAGGGAGAGACGAGAGAGAGAGAGAGAGAGGGGGACGAGAGAAGGAGGACGAGATAGAGTGACTCTTTTTTTTTAGAGAGAGTTATGGAGGGGAAGATTTAGGGGGGTTTCTCTGGGACTGGAGAGGAGACGGGAGAGGGGGGAATGCGAAGCCCCGGAGCTCTCATGTAATAAGAAAGTCGGGTCGGAGGTGGGGGGGGCTGCTGGAAGGCGGGCAGGTGGGGGCTGTCGGGGGTGGGGGTGAGTACGTTGGGGGCGAAGAAAGAAAAGAGAAAAGGTTAATAGGCGAAAGAAATTAGATCTTACAATACTCGATATCACTAACGTTACATTCAGGGATACATTAGACGCTTTACTACAAGATGAACAGTCATAGTTGGACTAGTTAACGTAAAAAAAAAAGGTGACCAGAGGATCGCAGCAAGGGAGGGAGGGAGGGAGAGAGGAAAGACGGAGAGGAGATAGAGAGCGAGAGGAGAGGTGAGGGGGGAGAGAGAGCGTGAGAGGGAGAGCAGGACAGGGACAGGCACCACACACACACACCCACACACACACACCCACACGCGCAGCGCGCGCGCAGAAGGCGCGCGCAGCACACACACACAAACCACACACACACACACCACACACACACACACCAACACAACACACACACACACAGAGAGGAGGAAAAACAGACAGACAGAGGACGGATTACTCTGGTTGGAGGGAATTAAAAGGAATGCCTTCTTCGTTCTGGTCATTCTAAGTTGACTCAGCCAAACTTAGTGATTAAAAAAAGGTGTGTGATTTAAGCAGTGGCAGGAGTGAGCGAGAGAGAGGCCAGAGAGAGCGCGCGGGAGAGAGAAGGGAGAGGGAGGGGGGGAGGGGATGAGAGGGAGGACAGGGAGAGAGGGAGAGAGAGACGAGAACGGAGAGAGGGGGAGAGGGGAGAGAGAGCGAGAGAGGAGGGGATGGAGAGGAGGAGGGGGAGAGAGGGGAACGAGAGATGAGAGGGAGTGAGCGATGGAGGGAGAGGTGAGGGGAGAGGAGAGGGGGGGGAGAGACGAGAGGGGGGATGACGGGGGGAGAGAGGTGGGCGGGGATAGAGAGAGGAGAGGAGAGGAGAAGGAGGAGATGGGAGGAGGCGAGCGAGCGGGAGAGCGATTGGAGGGAGAGGGAACGGGAAGCCGGAGAGAAGAGAAGGAGAGGAGAGGGAGGACGGAGGGAGGGAGGAGAGAACGGTAGAGAGAGGAGGAGAGAAAGAGGGAGTGACACCGGGAGAGGAGGGAGGGAGGAGGAGGAGAGAGGGCTTGCTAGAAGAGAGGGAGGGGGAAGAGGGATGGAGGGTGCAGGAGGAGAGAGATGAGGACGAGGATGTCGGAGAGAGAGGAGAGCGAGAGAGGGAGGATGAGGATGATGCGCCCGCGGGCGGATTTTTTTGTGAGAGAGAGGGCGGTGAGTGATGCGGGGCGAGGAGGGGGGGAGGGAGGGGAGAGAGAGGATGAGGCGGAGACGGAGAGAGGATGAGGCGAGAGAGAAGAGAGTGAGGGGGCGATTCGAGAGGATGAGGGAGGAGGAGGTGCAGGAGGAGAGAGAGACTGGATGAGGCAGAGGGAGGAAGGAGAGGGGGGAGGAGGTGAGTGAGGGACGCGGCGAAGGGGGGAGGGGAGAGGGAGGAGGAGAGAGAGCGGGAGAGGCAGGGAGAGAGACTGCGAGAGAGAAGAAGATGGGGGGACCAATGGAGAAGGCGAGGAGAGAGAGAGGCGAGAGGAGGAGTTTCAGAAATAGGCAGACTTAATGTCGACAAGAGAGAGAGAGAGAAGAGAGAGAGAGAGAGAGAGAGAGAGAGAGAAGAGACGAGAGAGAGAGAGAGAGAGACGAGAGAGAGAGAGAGAGGCGTGACAGATAAAGCCGGCGATGCCATCAATCCGGTTATGAAAAAGGTTGTTGAGGGGGAAGGGGGAGAGTTTAATCGATTATTTTTTTTTTTTTTTTTTTTTTTTGCGGTATTTGTGACATCCGATTTGCACACTTCCGATCTGAATCATCTAAATGTTGCTTCTGTCTGAGATTCCAAACAGAAGAAGAGAAAAAGGCACCGCAGACTAAAGCTTGGGTGTGAGTTTGTTGCTGCTGCTTCTTTTTTTTTTTTCAAAAATATCATTGCCACGTTAGACAACAATGTTCGGGGGAAGGGGCAGCATTGATTTAGCTGATGTTCGTGCGAAAGAAGCAGCGGTTAACACGTCCGGTGCTGTGGTCTGTAATGCCCCTCTGTCTTCTTTTGAAGCCATACATATTTTAACAAGACCAGTCTGGAATCGGAGACAGAAACAATATTTAGAAAACTCAAAGCGGACGCATGAATGAAATCTTACAACCCCCCCCCCCCCCCTCCCCATCCCAGAAATGACATAAAAAAGAAAAAAAGAAAACCACTTGAAATCGTAAATTAATTCATAGATCGCGAGGTAGATATCTACATCCGGTTCTTGCAAGCACATGTGATGAAACCCTTTATGTGGCTCTTTTCTGTGTTCACTGCACCAATACGATTTCTCTTTTAACTTCTTCATCATTCAGTCAAATCTGACAATGTCTAGTGTGCTCATTCTCAGACTTTGGAGTAGCTGGCTACACAGCTGACAGCAGCATGGGAACAGTATCCCCCGGGAAATCAGACGTCTGGTGCTGGTGATGATGAGAGTGCGATGCTCTGCAGAGATCAATGTTCGAGGTCAACACACCCGCTACTGAGAATGTGACTTTGGACTCGGATAACAGTGCTGTTTCTTGCACGTTAACGCCGGAAGACTTTTGATGTTTGACGTGGACCTACATTTATCATTACCATAAATAAAATATAAAAGAAATGCTCTTTATACAAAATTGTCAGCCTCAGAATAAAGCATTTCCAACAAAGAAAAGAGGGCGGTAAATTTCTTTTGTTACTGATTGTAGTCATTGTTCTGGAACACACACACACACACACACACACACACACACACACACACACACACACACACACACACACACTTCATCAAACCCACTGACCAGTTCAGTGTAATTTGGGTCCCTGGACAATACAAAATTTGAATATGGATGAACAAATGTTCAGTCCGTTAGTCCTCAATGAGATCCACGAGACCCATGACACGATTCAACGTTGTTTAGATTTCATAAGCCGTTTGACCGACAAAAACTTTCGTTTGACCAGTGGAACACTTTTGACATCTTACTGTCGACTGGTTCTTGAGAGATCTTAGCCAGAGTGTGTGGACTTTTATTGCAGCAGCCTGTACTAATGCAGGCGGAGTTTGGAAGTCTTCCCATACATCATTCGTGGCTGTGGACTGAGAATAACGTGACCGGCGATCATCATGGAGATGAGATTCCATTGCTTGTAATTCTGGAACTGCGATAGATGAGCCGTATTCACGCCTCTCGGGCGCTGACAGAAGTCTTACCAGGCCGCTCCAGCCAGTGAACGATCAAGGACGTCATAACTGGGTGAACGATGCTCTCAGTTTACTAGTATTACATGTTGTGTCATGACGCAAAAGCGTATTAAGCAACCTAGGTTCGAATCTTGAACAAACATCTGCGGGACCGAAACTTGAGTTTCAGTTTCAAGTTTCAAATCCTCTCCTAATCATTTTGCTCCATGGCTGTGAAGACCCAGTTACGACGTCCATGATCGTTCACTGTCCGGAGCGGCCTGGTCAGACTTCTGTCGCCGCCTGAGAGACTTGAATACGGCTCAGCTGTCGCAGTTCCAGAATTACAAGGTGGACTGACCCAGTGCCGGTTATGAGGAAGTTCTTACAGGTCGGCGAATCGGATATTGACATAAAAGCATAAAAGACTAAGACTAAAAAAAAAGATACATTTTTAACAAGCTTTTAAAAAAAAAATTTTTTTTTTTTTTTTTTTTTCGGTTGTACATGCACTTAATCTTTGGGACAAATAAGATAAATGCTGCCTTTAGGGGCCAGGGATCAGAAAGAATTTTTTGTGTGCTGATTATGTATCGCCATTAATCCCTCTCCCTTCTGCATTGTTAATGAAATTCTCTGATTTGTGGGCATTTCTTTTATCTGGATTCCCACACTTGTACGTTATAGAAATAAAAACGTTGGAAACCTCTCCACTATTTGCTAGTGGCTGGCTTGACTACAAAACGGGCCTTGATTGCAATGCGAACAATTGCAGATACACGTTGTCGACACCAGTGCTCTCACAAACACTGTTCCAGGTTTGCTGTATGATACAAACAGCTCTTAACCTTTTTGTTTTACAATTCAGCAGAAATATCAAAGAACCAAGCAATTGTCTTTTCTGTCCGTATAGAGGTGTGGAGTGACCGATTAATCGACTGGTTGAATGCTGTATTTCATGGCTACCCACCTCACAACAACTTTATGCATTTATTAGTCTCGAAAAACTGATCATGTATTTAATTGTTGCAAATGCTGACTGTATGTGCGACACTCACCCAGAGTGAGTGTTGCTAAATGTGTGCGTGTGTGTGTGTGTGTGTGTGTGTGTGTGTGTGTGTGTGTGTGTGTGTGTGTGTGTGTGTGTGTGTGTGTGTGTGTGGGTGTGTGTGTGTGTGTGTGTGTGTGTGTGTGTTCATGCTGCTTTTGAAAGTCGCCTGCAAATTGAATGGACTGTGAGGCTGAATAAACTGTCAGAGGAAGATATTAGACACCATTGAAGCGCTCGAATGTTAGCGTCAGTTTCTGACGTTCTTTCCTCACAATAGGTCACCAGACTATAAAACCCACTTGACTGCCGTGAATGTGAACGACCCCATAAACGCCTGGCGCCAGTAGCAGAACTTCAGTCTGCACTTTGCAGTGATTCCAAATGTCGGGCTACAACAAAGCAACACCTTTAAACTCAGACCGCAGATGTGATTTTCTCGTAATTTCTGTTCCCTAGCTGGTCGTTTTGAGAGGGGGGATGGGGGTGTTGCATTGAAATTCAAGCACTCACTTCAAGATATGGACTGGCATCACAAAGTCTAAAGGTAAAGTTTGAGACTGAGAAGAGTACAGCACCATGTTGACTTCGTCCAGCAGTTACTCTCTTCAGGAGCCGGTTCACGATAGGACGCTGACATAAGATGATGCAGTGCGACACTTGGTCAGTACTCACATTTAGGGGCAGGTCCGCTGACAGAGCTGTATTATGAGATTGCGAACTGTGACTCATTCCTTGTTCGTGTTAGAGGGCGGATCAAGGTATAAGGCTCTGGCCTAACATTTTGTACTGCGATGAATGGTTAGGGATCGGTTTTAAGGGGCGGATCGATGGAGAGGACTCTGTCAAAAGATTTTTTAACATGATTCATGTTTGGTGTTAGCTTAAGGGGCGGGTTAGATAAGACTCTGTAATAAGACTTTGAATTGTGATGAATGTTCAGTGATCGTGTTAAGGGGCGGATCGAGCGACAGGGCTCTGTCAAAAGATGTTGAACTGTGATGCATGCTTAGTACTCCTGCCAAGGGGGGATAATAACGGAGGAGAGAGCTCTGTCATAATTGTGTCTTGAGACTCATGTTCTGTGTGTTCGCGCACAGTGAAACCGTGCGTAGCAAGGCATTCGTGTCTCGTACATGTTGAGAAATCCACAAAGGTGATAATTTAAAGGGAAGTACTTGTAGAATCATTTTAAAATTTCAATCATTATAAATAATCATTTTAAGTTTCGATCATTTATAGTCATAATCATTTTCAAGTTTCAGTCATTGTTGCCATCCGATTACACGGGGGCTTGCCAGTGTCACACGAAAACAAAACCCTTAACAAAACATGTGAGACCACCGAAAAATGTCCTAAAAAAGAAACCAACAAACAACGATGGTTGTGACAACTGGGATAACATAAAAAGTGACATTTACTGAAAACGCCAGGCATTTCCCTGCATTTCTTGCTCCTAGATTTAAAAGAAAATCTGAGAGAAACTACTGAAAAACAGTTCAGTGCCACAAACACATAAATAGCCATGCTAGTACAATAGTGTATATGTAGTGCCTGTTTTTTTCAGTTTTTTTTATACAAACCATGTCGTAGTAAAATCAATCAAAGAAACAAACAAAAATCCCATTAGCTTACACATATACCTTTCATGAAATCTTTGTGGTCACTACGCAGCACTGTCTCTTTCGCTCATTCCATCACGTGATTTATGTGGTTGAGCTGTGTGACGGCATGCACGTCTGCAGTATAATGTTAATGATGCACTAGTCAGGCGCGTGCGACCAAACACACATGGAGCCCCGGCGGGATCTTATATTATGCAGTCTC
>JADBJO010000105.1:770000-772500 GCA_016801955.1 Conus betulinus | reverse complement strand
ACGTCGCGTTAGCTTCAATGTTTAGTTAAGTCTCTATCATAGAGATTCTGTGAATCTAGTTACTTTCATTAACTTAAGCCAGTTTATTTAATTTAAAATGGATCGAATCCATTGTTTATTTTTGCTGCTACTGTAAGTTGAAAATTTTATCTCACGTTGTTCGATTTTGTAATCTAAGAATTCAGTTTCAGTGTTAAAAGACTTTCGAATTTGGGCGCTGTTTCAAATGCTGTAAGTGTATCGTCTCTGTTTCAGAGAAAAAGCTGTATCCTCTAACATTCGCTTGATTTTCAAGTTTACCTTTTCATTTCAGTTTCTGAGATGTTTGTGTTTCTAATTTCAATAGCTTATGATTCCACTGCTTATACAAATTCCATATATGAAAACAGACAGTCCAACTGTATTCCACACGGAAGATTAAAAACTCTGGCAACTCTTAAACAAAACGACACCTAATACTGGAAAAAATGTTGAAGAAAGAGGTGTGAAATCAAACCAAAAACTTTTGAAAACAGACAAAGAAGCTGCCTTTTTGGTCTAACTTCTTTGCTGCATCTGAATGAGTTTATGTTAATCTGTGTCTCGCAAAAAAAAAACCCACAAAACAAAAACAAAAACAAACCAAAAAAAAAAAAAAAACACATCCCCAATTTGTCTTATAATTGTTTGTTCGAGGTACCGGTCAATAGATCTATATCTTTCAAAGTGGCGACCAAAATAAATCTCTCTCTCTCTCTCTCTCTCTCTCTCTGTCTCTGTGTGTGTGTGTGTGTGTGTGTGTGTGTGTGTGTGTGTGTGTGTGTGTGTCCTTTTCTCTTTTTTACAACGACATTACTGTTTTTTTTTTTTTCCCTTCCGTCTTCCATGAAAAAATATGATATCATTTTTACATAGCCCTCATGAGTCCGTAGAAAATTTATTAGCATAATTCTTTGTACTGCAACTCGCCAATTCTTGACAGTTTTCTTATTCTAGAAAACCTTTTTTATACCCTAATAGCTAGGGCCTCTTGAGAAGTTACGGTTATCAAATCCAGCGATACAAATCATAATTAGAGTTAGGTACATAATGATGGTCGCACAATGTACATAAGCTCGGTAGAGCCCACGATGCAAAACAGTACTGGCAAGCTGTAAAGGGTTTAACTTTGAGCTAGGTGAATTCTTTTTCGTCAGCATTGAAAATTCGTCTGCGGGTCTTGTCATCTTTTTGATGTGCTGACATTCATGTCATGAGTGACAAAACCTTGAGGCTATATTTGTGTCATTAATTATAACAAAATTGAAATAATCATATTGCTAAAAAAAAATATGTTCTCTAGTATCAATACAAAACTCCGCCAGTTAAAAACAGTGTAAATGTTTCAGTAAAATTGTCAGGAGCATATGTATTAACTACGTTAAACACTTCTTGTGACACTGATGTAACTAATATTCTTTCTTGAACATGTTCAGTATCGGCTGTTCCGTCAAAAAGGTTCAGGGATCAAAGATGGCAATTTCTGTCCGTCTGCTGGTACCCTGAGTGACAAACATCTCTCACTATTCGCCGCCGCCTCACTGTCGTTCCCCATCGACAGTAGTTGGGAGGTTATACGAGTTTCCCGTAAACAAATTACATCAATTTAGGGGAAGAGAGAGCCTTACTGTTTTCCTCCCATATTTGGGAGGTTATATGTGTTTCCCGTAGACAAATTACATCAATTGAGAGAGAGAGAGAGTTCAAAGAAAGATCTTTTGAATTGCGTAGCAAATCTCTGACATTTTGAGAAACTGTTCGTCATTAAATTATCACAAAACACAGTTAAATACAAGATAAGCAGAAGAGACGTAACCATCCGTATGCATACAGCATGATATATACACCAAGCTGATTATGCGTCACCGTGTCGTTATCCTAGGAAGAGGGAGGGAGTCCCTAAAAACCTAACCTGACCACCACATCCACACCGTTTTGCTTTCCAGTTGCTAATTCTTGACGCCATGCCTGTCTGTCCTATTTCTCGGTGCATGTTTTCTTGTCATGCAAGTCATCCGTAAGTACAGAAGAGTTGTTGCTGTTGTTTGAAACGTGCATTACAGAACCTCTCAGTGGTTTACCTCGTACCAGCACCTTCATCTTTGCTGGTCAAGCAGATTCGCCAGAGTCCGGTGATTCGTTGCGTTCTGACGACGATAGCCAGCCAGTTTTGCCCGGCGACTCTTTCCCCAGCCATATATAATTCCAGAACTGTCGCAGGGCGGTTATTAGCAGCTTCGGGGACGTCTTTCGCTTAGATGAAAACGGGATGACCACCGGGAGACACCGACACTGAATTCTGCTACAGCCGACAGGTGTGGAGCCAATATCCGGGTTGAGAGATAAACGCACGAGAATCAAGACATTTGACGTGGAGCTAACATCAGCTCGCCTTTTCCGAAGCGACAAATACAGAGTGCAAAAGACATGCGTCTGCACACCTCCCTCCCTCCCTCACCCCCCCCCCCCCCCCCCCCCCCCC
>JADBJO010000105.1:765000-767500 GCA_016801955.1 Conus betulinus | reverse complement strand
ACATGACTGTGTGAAACTGTCTGGAGCAAAAGCATACGAAATATAGAGCAAGAAAACAATCTGACATAACGGTGTAAAACTGAATTCAAACAATGTAGAAATCTGATATCATTGTGAAAATACATCGTGAAACAGAAAAGATTAACAAACGATAAAACAATCCCGCTTGTTTTTTGTAAAAAGAAAAAGGGAAATAAATTGTAAAACAATTCAGTTTATCTCTGTAAAATCTTATTACAAAAAATAAAATAAAATAAAATAAAGACAATTAAAACCGTTTTGACAAGACAGGCAAATGACAAAATGAAAGGAAAGGAAAAAGAATGATGAAACTAATCCGTCATAATTGCTTAAACATGTTATCTCGAGGAGCAGGGTACCCCCCCCCCCCCCCCCCCCCCCCCCCCCCCCCCACACACACACACACACACACTCGATCCACCCCCTTCCAACATCATCTCTCCTACATTTCTCCTCCTTTCCCTTTCTTCCTCTCTGTCTATAAGCCTTGTCAGAAACCAAACAGACTGATCCCCATCCATACTGTACTGTATAGCATCCGTGTCCTGGTATCTTCCATTTCCAGAAGGAAATTCGAACAAACATAATGAAAAATACAATCTGGAATACAACTGCCTCAAACGACAGACTCTCGTTTAAGGAGAAAGAATCATTCTCCAGTGAGCTTTTTGCAAGTCTGTTTTTTTTTTTTTCTGAAAAACTCAGCGAACCAGCAAAAGACAGATGCTTCGGTGTGTATAGAGTTCATCAGGTTTGCTGCTAGCTCCAGGGTTACTGCTCGACAAAAGCACTTCCACACCAGGGGTATAAAATAGGGGAGTGGTGGAGTGGAAGGGAAGGGGGAGGTGGGGGGAGGACTTTCCCAAATCGGGTTGAAATTCGCTTGCCCCTTAAGGCAGTTTGTCAAAAAGACAACCATGAGCACGCAGTGAAGAGAAAAATCAGAATGATCCTAAAGTGGAGATGAAGTCACACGACACGGCCCTCAGGGGCTGGAAACAAGGGCGGCAAGTTCCTAGAGGATTTAAGTTAAATACAGAATTGGAAATACTGCATATTGCTCCACGCGCCAGAATGGCTCAATGGAGTTCAGAAAACTTTATCTCTCGTTACAAGAGAAATTACATTTGTGACCGCTGCCCTAAAAGTTAAGACATACATATTTATAGTTACAAACGTGACACTGAAAATTAAAATTGCTTTCAAACAATAAAACATGCGTGTAACACACCAAAATGGCAATTTCAATCTTTCTCCTTTTTGGTAGTGCAAATAAAGCATGCACTCAGCCACTCATAATTATATATACATAAATGTGTGCACGTATGAGAGAGAGAGAGAGAGAGAGAGAGAGAGAGAGAGAGAGAGAGAGAGAGATTTATCATTAAAAATCATTAAGATATGACATATTCCAGACATTTCTATTCCTCACTGTTCCAGGACATGCACACATAACACACAAACACACACACACACTCCAGCATCTATATTTTCCCGCTTGCTCACAGACATACACACCCGCGCACATGCATGTGTCACAGCTGATCCACCGCCTCTTCTTGCACGCTCTTGTTTGTTTGTTTGTTTAAAAGCGCAATGGATTTGAACACACAAAGCTCTTTTTTGTGCGCATCAGCTTAGCTCTGGGGACACAAAATCGTCTGCCTGATGGAAGGGGCTCAAACTGTCGCGCAAACGTATGCCCACTGTCACTAACAATCGCACGAGCCTTGTTGACCGCACGCCTTTCATACAACTCACTCATACTCTCCTGTCTCTCACCAACAATCTTACCACAGATGTTCACAACGCTATCCAAGAGTTTGCTGTTTTTCAAATTAAGATTTCCATACCAGCAAATGTATGAAAAAGTCAAGACAGCTCAATAAAACTCCTGTAAAATGTTTTAAGAATTTTTGCTGGACATGCAGATCCTCAATTTTGCGCGTAGGAAATACATTCTGGTTGGCATTTTTTGTATGCGGACCTGGTGTGTGTATTGAAAGTGAGCTTATTGTCTAATGTTGTGCCCAGATATTTGTATTCCTCTACCCGTTCCACTTTTTCTCCATTAATATAAAGATCAGGCACATAATTTTTCGCTTTCCTAAAATCTATGATCAATATATATATATATATATATATATATATATATATATATATATATATATATATATATATATATATATATGTATATCGGGTATTGATTTTATCTGGGTTTTTTTTTTTTTTTAATCAGCCTGGCGTAGTCGGGTATCGATGTGATCTGTGTTTTTATCAAATGCAAAGGTTTCTCTGAGGATATCAAGATTGCCGAAACGTCAGAAAAAAAGAAGATGCAACTTGTCGTTTTTGCTGTTATATATATATATATATATATATGCGTGTGTGTGTATATATAAAGAAGCAGTATTCTTAAACAGCACTCAGTATACATACATAAGAAACAGCATTCTCAAGCAGCACTACATATATCCAG
>JADBJO010000105.1:745000-760000 GCA_016801955.1 Conus betulinus | reverse complement strand
TGTGCGTGCATGTACTTTTTGTGCTCTCTCTCTCTCTCTCTCTCTCTCTCTCTCTCTCTCTCTCTCTCTCTCTCTCTCTCTCTCTCTCTCTCTCTCTCTGTTGCTGTTGATGTTCTTTTTGTTGTTGTTGTTGTCGGGTTTCTTTTGCTTTCAACGAGACTTCCTGTTCTGCATGGTGACAGCTCTTGAAAGGCGCTGTTTAGTCAGTAGGATATTATAAAACTGAAAATAACTCTCTCTCTCTCTCTCTCTCTCTCTCTCTCTCTCTCTCTCTCTCTCTCTCGAAAATATTCGATTCACAAATTGAGCCCGTACTCACTTATGCAGGAGAAGTTTGGGGCATTAACGAAAATAAGCAAATGGAGAAGGTTCATACTTATGCCATGAAACGTCTCTTAAATATACCTCTTCATTCCTCAAATAACATGTGCTATGGTGAAACAGGAAGATATCCACTATACATTCGCACTACAATTAAATGCATAAGATATTGGCTAAAACTCCTTCAACTTCCATTGTCAAGATTGAATAGACAGGCATATGAAATGTCCCTAGAACAATGCCAACTAGGTAAATGCAATTGGGCGTACAATATTAAATCTGTATTAAGTTCGTATGGTTTTGGTGTGGTTTGGTTTAATCAAGGAGTAGGTAATGTAAATCAGTTTATGTCTGAAATTCAAAGATCGAGTATTGTGTTGTTTTTAAACAAAACTGGCATTCTCATTTAGAAGAAAATGGCAAATATAGATGGTATTTTTCTTTCAAAGATATCTTTCAACCTGAAAAATATGTTAATCTTTAACTAACAAATGGCAAAGATCTATATTTGCTCGTTTTAGATTGCGATCCCTGGGCTGTATGCTAACAAAGGCTGGTTCGAAACCGAACCACATATACAAACTGTATGTCCCATGTGCTTAATTAATACAGAAGATGAAATACACTTCCTATTCGACTGCCCAGCATATAATGACATCAGAACTGACTGCAATTTATTCAAGCTACCCATGTGCAAATTCACAAAAACATACGTCAATTAATATCGTCTGATGATGAACATAATTTGTTCCCCTTGCTAACTATTTAGTTCGTGCTTTTAATTTCCGTCAAAAATCTATTACTGGTTGATTGCAAAACTTCTTCATGCTATATATATTTTGGATATGAATGTGAAGGTACTCATGTATGTATTAGATGGTCGTTGTCGTGTTATAATTGAGATGTTTGTCCTTGTCCTTGTTTTTCATGAACAAATATTATTATTACTTTAGTTAAATCAACAATATTTGACATCTTTGCTGCCATTTTAGTAGTATAATCATTGTGCTTAATATTTCTATGCCCTCTTTCCCATGACTGTTGTTCGTTTTTTGATTTGTACCTCAATCAACTCAATAATTCGCGTCCTCTTTGTCTGTCATTTTTCCCTTGGTCGTAGTATTCATTGAGCTTCCTATTTCTCACTCCCCCTTTTTCCCAATGACTTCTTGTTTTCGTTTTTTTGATTTGTGATCGACCTCTCTTCTCCTCTCTCCCTCCCTCTCTCCCTTCTCCTCTCTCCCTCAGTAGATGTTTTTTTTCGTGCTATTTCCCCTAACCTCTCTCTCTTGTTTTGTCCTTGTTTTTCAGTCCTCCTCTCAATATTCTCTATCTCTCCTCCTCTCTCTTCTCTTTGTTCTCATCAACGTCTCTTTCCTGCTTGCCTCCCCCCCTCTTCGCCTCTCTCCTAGTTTTAATCTGTGTTCTGTGTCTATGATGTCCTTTCTCTCTCCTCTCTCCATCCTCCTTTGTTCGTTTTTCCCTGCCCCTCGTGCTGTTCTCTCTCATTGTCTCTCTCCCTCTCTCTCTCTCGTCCTCCTCTCTCTCTCTCCCTCTTCTGCTCTCTCTCTCCAGCTCTCTCTCTCTCATCTCTCTCTCTCTCTCTCCCTCAAAACTACTCGCCTCAAAACTTGTTTATTTCGTTTTTAGTATTAACGTGCCTAAGAGAAAATTCGCCTAAGTAATAACATTGAATCGGAAACTTGTTTTCGGTTAGTTCCAGCGTCTTTCACTACACGTTATAGGATAGTTGTCTGTATTGACATGTTCTCTTGCCACTGCTGTGGTGCTTCTTGTCTTGTGTTTGTTAAAGCTACAACAGTATAACCTGACTTTGCTACATGCCGTATCAGTTCTTTCACAATTCATCCTAAAATTCTAGTATATAACAGTAACTTCACTTTGCTGCATGCCGTATCAGTTCTTTCACAATTCATCCTAAAATTCTAGTATATAACAGTAACTTCACTTTGCTGCATGCCGTATCAGTTCTTTTACTGTTCATCCTATCATTCTAGAATCAACAGGTTGGTGGAACGACACGGCTGCCACATGGACAATCAAGGTTATGCTGACTGGTCATGTTACCGTATCTGTGGGCAGTGGGGGATGTCCCGGGGCTGCCTGTATCCCTTCATCGTATTGTGTACAGTGGGCCACAGAGGCAAAGCTACGTCGTCCTATCTTTATTTCCTTTTCTATTCCCATACGTTATTTTTTATTTTATTTTTTTTTTAAATAAGATGCGTAAGGTGATCAATGATAGTCCATAGAGGAGAGCGGTGTTACAACGCGGTTTGTCATTTGGTGTGTTGATTCTGCATTATCTATGTATGTCACCTGTCAGTTGTTTTCTTGAAAACAACGTGTTGTCGTTGTTGTTTTACTGACACGGCAGTTTGAACTGCTTCCTCAAAGGAGGACAGATATACGACGGGGATCTTTGATCCCCTCACAGTTATCAGTAAGTGTTTGCTGATTGCATCTTGCCAAAACGGATCTTTTCACGGAGATGGGAATTTGAACTGCTTCGCACAAAGAAGAGCCCCAACTCATGGCAATCTAAGATTTTTTTTTTTTTTTTTCGTAACTTTCTGACATGCGTGGGGAAGCGGTGTGCGCACCTTTCAACAACAACCCTTATATTAATTTACTCCTCTGTAGGGCGAGTCTTGAGTGCGAAGCTTAAAGTTTGGACTTTGTTTATCGGTCGCCGTCGGTCGCTCGTCTCTCGTCTCTCTCTCTCTCTCTCTCTCTGTCTCTGTCTCTGTCTGTCTGTCTGTCTCTCTCTCTCTCTCTCTCTCTCTCTCTCTCTCTCTCTCTCTCTCTCTCTGTCTCCTGTCTGTCTCTGTCTGTGCTCTGTCTCTCTTCTGTCTGTCTCTCTCTCTCTCTCTCTCTCTCTCTCTCTCTCTCTCTCTCTCTCTCTCTCTCTCTCTCTCGTTTCATGGAGACAGTGTGGGGTCTTTTCACTCAAAGGTGAGTGCTCACCTTCTGGATCCTGTGATGCTCATTTCCTCTTCTCTGTCGCTGTTTTTGGCTCTATTTTCTGTTGCACGAATTTTCAACATAACAGCTTTTCTATTATGATCTGGCGACTATATGTTGTGACTGTCCACGCTGTTCAAAATGGGTACAAGCCGTCTATTAGTGCAGTGCATTTTTTGATGTCGACATGTCCTCTCTCCCTCACCGCTCCAATCTCTCTCCTCTCTCTCCTCCCATCTCTCCTCACTCCATCTCTCTCCTCTCTCTCCTCTCCCGCTCTCTCTCTCATGGCCTCTCTCTCCCCCTCTCTCTCTCTCTCTCTGTAACGTGCGCGCGTCGTGCCGCAAAACCACAACTGAACAGGTGTCGCCATAGTGAGGTAAATATGTCGATGATTAAGTTATTGATATTGGCTCTATGATTTCTGATGTTACTCATTTATGTGCTTCACATTCTATTTTGTGGGCCTTTGTTTCTCGTATCGGTCTGTCTGTCTGTCCTCTGTCCCTGTCCGCTGTCTGTCTTTGTCTCCTCTCCCCCCTCTCCTCTCTCTCGCCGTCTCTCCTCTCCTCTCCTCTCACTCTCCCTCGTGCGTCCGCCCTCTGCCGCGTCTTCTCTCTACCTCATCTGAGGTCCTCTCTCTCTCTCTTCTCTTCTCTGTACTGAATTTGCCGTACTCAGCTTGCCGCCTCTCACCAACGTAACAGTGTGCGCTCATCTCTGTTTCTAAATCTGTCGATGTGGTCTGTCCCGGGGTCCTGTCTGTTCTGTTCCCCTCTCTCTGTCATGATCTTCCTGTCTCCAACTCTCCTCATCCCTCTCTCTCCCCCCCTACCTCCCCCCTCCCTTCTCTCCCCTCTCCTATCTCCCCCTCTTTCCTCTCCCTCCTCGCTCTCCCACTCCCCTGTCCTCTCCTATCTCCTCTCTTTCTGTCGGTCTGTCTGCCTCATCTCTCTCATTCACTTATAATTGGTGGTATCGGCTCATTTCATGTACAATCGTCCGTTTTCCGACGTCATCTCAGGCTTTATTTCGGTTGTGATTATTATAATTTGGGATTTCTCTCTTTTTTTTTTTTTTTTTTTTTTTTTTTTTTTTTTTAATGCCGAAAGAATTCTGCAATAACAACAAAAGAACAAAAACAATGACGTCTGTGTACCTGTACGTCATTTGGCCATTACGTCGAAAATGTTATATGCGTCATGGCTTTCTTGTTCTTCTCCGGGTCCTCAAGTAACTAGCACCCTCCTCCCCCCCTTCCTCTGTGTGTGTGTGTGTGTGTGTGTGTGTGTGTGTGTCTCTCTCTCTCTCTCTCTCTTTTTTTTTTTTTTTTTTTTTTTTTTTTTTTTTTTAGATGGCACTGCCATTAATATAGACAAGTCATCTAAAGTAACATCCACCAACAAAGGTAGCATTGTTGTAAAATCTCCGGGAAAAGAGACCAGCCTAAATATCAAGAGCGGACATTTCTTAATAATACGTCATCTCCAACTCCTTTCCCGTGATTTTGAAAGACCTGGGTTCTGGTTTTTTAAAGCTTCAGTATCTGAGATACAACTTCAAGCAGGCATTTATAGGCTCAGTTGGTGAGGTGAAAGCAGTTCGTCGTCTTCGATCTGGAGAGTACTTCGTCGAATGTGCTTCAAAAAAGCAACAAAATCAGCTTCTGTCTACTTCTAATTTAGCAGGGATTGACATTAGCTGCCGCATACCCATCTGTTAAAAACCTTCGGCGTTGTATTTGAAAATCTGAAAGAAGACGATCTGAAACAATGTTCGTGTGTAATGAATGTTGACAAAATACAAACAAGGAAGAAAAACAGCACACTCCTCAAAAAATAACCTTTAACCTTCCTCGTCTTCCTGATAAATTGCAAATCGATGGCAAATCGTACTCTGTGCACCCATATAGGCCTCCCGTCCGACAGTGCACGATATGTCAGAGACTGGACCACACCAGGAAGCAGTGCAGGGCGAAGCAGGGGAAGTGCAGCAGGTGTGGGGGAGAGCTCACATTCAAGGAGAGATTGCAAGGCAGAGTGTCCACAATGCGCGAACTGCAAAGGGCAGCACTCTGCTGCTTACAGACACTGCCCAGCAAAGAGTGTGGTCAAGGCCGCAGCCACCCTCAGATCCAAACAATGCATGCCCTTTTGTGACGCCATGGCAGCAGTAAAAAAGGCGGATGCTAAGCGTGAGTCAGCAAAGAACACCAATATCACATACGAACCCTCAGTCAACTCCTCATCCTGCTCTAGCGCGAAGAATTTGTATGCTGATGCTGTCAAGTTTGGCCGTACTCCCCCCTTCTCTTCTTTTCTGTCAACTGTTGTCTTCCCTGCTACTTCCGTTCTTCGACAAGAAGAAGACCCGTCAAATGTGTTTCAAAATTTGCTCTCAATCTACTCAACCTCTCTCCCTCATGCGTCATCTTTCCTATCCCAGCGTGAAAAGATCGGCTGCCTGAAACAGTTGGAAACATTCATGTCCTCTTTCTCTTCATCCTGCTCAACTTCTGCTGTTCCTGAGGAGATGTCTACACCCCTCTACTGCCCCTGAGAAGACGACCACACCTCCTGATACCCCCTGAGGAGACAGCTACACCACTTGCTGTTATTGAGGAGACATTTCCACCTTCAGCCAACCGTAAGGACGTCTCTTCCTTCTGCTGCTTCTAAGAGGACGACTCATCCTCCTCCTGGCCCGGAGGAGGCTCCTACTCCTGCTGGCTCCGAGGAGACTCTCCCTCCCTCCTACAGGCCTTGGGGAGACTCTCTCCTCCCTCTGCTGGTGCTGATGAGTCTCTTCCATTTCCTACTGGCCTTGAGGAGACACTTCCTCCTCCTGCGGGTCCTGAGAGACACCTCCTCCTCCTGCTGACCTTGAGGAGACTCCCCCTTCTGCTGGCCCTGAGGAAACTCTCCCTCTTCTTGCTGACCTTGAGGAGACTCCCACTTCTCCTGCTGACCCTGAGGAAACTCTCCCCGTCCTGCTGGCCATGAGGAGACCTCCCCTCTTTCTGTTGGCCCTGAGGAATCACCTCCTCCTGCTAGCCTTCAGGAGACACCTCCAGTTGGCCCGGAGGTGACGACTCCTCCTGGTGTTGGCCTTGAGGCGTCCACTTCTTCTCCTCCCGCCCTGACGTGACGTCTCCACCTACTGCTGACCCTGCGGGTGACTTCATCTCTTCATACCTGTCCTGAGGAGATGATTCCTCCTGTAAGCCCTGAGGTGACCTCTTCACATTCTGCCAACTCTGATGTGACGACTTCACTTCCGGCTAGCGCAGATTCGCAGTCTTCACATCTGGCTAGCCTTACTACGTCACATCATCACACAGATAACAATCCTGTTATCATTTATCATACTAATGTCCTTTTTCTTTCAGTAAATGTAGATAATTTGATGGAAGAGCTTTCAAATATTGACATCTTCCAATGGAACTGTCGTTCCATTATCAGAAATATTGATGAACTGATACAACATTTGTCATCAAATCAGTTTAAAGTTTTATTACTGCAATCTTTAAACGTAAGTAAAAATAAATTACCCCATATTCCGAATTTTCATTACCCACCTGTGTACAATCAAGATCAGTCTGGTAAGATCAACACAGCAATATATATTCATCGGATCGGAATATTGATTACCATCCTATGAAATCTCCAGTGCTTTGAACATCCCTCACTTAAACTCTTGCTGCTATGGTAAAATTCAGCAGCAACCTAGTTGTTAATATTGTTTCCGTCTATCTTCCAAAAGGTCCAGATAATGATAATACAGAATGGTTGCGAAACTTACCTAATAAGGAAAAATGGCTCATAGGAGGTGATTTTAATGCGCATTCAGCTCTCTGGGACGATGGTTGTAAAAGAACCACAAACCTCCGATTTGTCGAAAATGTTGTGGATTCAAATTTATACTTACTGAACAATGGTGACATCACAAGAATATCAGATATAGAATGTCATAAACCATCAGCCATTGACATCTCCTTCATTTCCCCTGAATTAGCTCCAGACTGTACGTGGGAAACTTCTTCTCCTGATACACTAGGTAGTGATCATTTTCCTATACATATAAGATTAAACGAAAAGTTGGATCCTGTTAATTCAATACAAGATAAAATCAGGAAATATAATTACAATCGAGCAGACTGGGATAATTTACATCAATTTTAACATCTTTTACTGACATTCCTCTACATGAACACGTGGATCTTATGTATGATCATTTCACAAGATCTGTACTTCACGCGGCTGATTCTTCTATTCCCAGATGTTCATGTGTTACTACATCTAAATATGCAGGGAACTTGTGGTGGACAGACGAGTGTGAAAGAGCAAAACAAGAAAAGATTTCTAAGTATAAAATCTATCTCTGCAGTAGATCTCCCATCTAAACTCAGAGATTCAAAGGTGGCTAAATCAGCATATAACAAAATATTAGCCAAAGCAAAGTGTGAATATTGGTCAAGCTTTTGTGAGGAAGAGGTAAGTTCTCCTTCAGATAGGAGTAAAATATGGAAGAAAATTCGATATATGAAGCACGGGGTTTTCACTCCTAAGTGCAAAGTAACATTTGAAGATAATAAATTTCCAACAGCTTATCAAAAAGCGGAAAAGTTTGCTGATATCTTTTCAGTAAAGCAGACTAGAAGGTCTTTCAAGAAAATGTAAGTCTTACAGACAGGACCAGGAAGCTAAACTAGAAATTAAAGATCCAGAATCTAACGATGACTTATACTTCAACTCTCCTATTACGTTTTTGGAACTAAAAGAAGAATCTCAACACTAAGTAATAAAAGAACAGCTGTTGGCCGTGATGAAATTTCCAATGAAATGCTGAAACATTTACCAGATATATTGGGTGCAGTATCTTCATAAAATTATGGAAACATGCTGGAGTGAAGGTAAATTACCAGCCGTGTGGAAACATTCAATTATAGTTCCCATACTTAAAAATGGCAAACCCTGTAGAGATGTCAACAGTTACAGGCCAATCTCTCTTACTTCACACACATGTAAATTAATGGAAAAGATAGTAACTGCTCGCCTAATTCACTATTGTGATAAAAACAATGTTATTCCAGTCCATCAAGCTGGTTTTAGGTCGGGAAGATCTACAACGGATCACTTGGTAAAGTTTTCTACCAATATAAAACGCCAATTTGCTCGTAGGCAAAATGTGCTGGCAACATTTTTTGACATTAAACGAGCCTACGATCAAGTGTGGCACGCTCAATTGTTATTTAAACTGAAAAGAGCAGGTATTTGTGGGAGAATGTTTTCGTTTGTAAAAGATTTTCTTTCCTGTAGAACTATTGAAACAAGAGTTGAAAATGCATATTCTTCCCAGAGAGGTTTACATATGGGAGTTCCCCAAGGATCCATCATTGCTCCTTATCTTTTCAGTATTATGATATCAGATCTTTCTAAGAAGATATCAAAGAATGTTGGGATGTTCAATATGCTGATGACATTTGTATTTGGTTGGATGCAAAATTGAAGTCTATTTCAAACAGAAAACTGAAACAAATTCAGATCTGTTATCAGTCTGAATTAGATAAGATAAGTGCTTTCTTTACAGAGAATGGTTTATCTTTATCTGTTGAAAAAACTCACATGATGGTATTTAGTGCTGGTGACCCTCCCAGAAGATTACCTAGTTTCTTTATTGACGGAGCTGAGTTACAATTCAAAGACATAACAAAGTTCTTAGGTGTCTATTTTACATCGAAATTATCATGGAAATTTCACATTGAAAACAGTCTATCAAAAGCTCAAAAAAGCTTAAATTTGCTTAAAATTATAAGCAGACAAAAAAATGGGCTAAAGAAACAAAAAGCTTGACTCTTCTTGCAACATCTTTGGTTAGATCAAAGCTGACTTACGGCCAAGAAGTTTATTTTTCTGCTCCTAAATATCTTATGAAGAAATTACAAAGTATTGACTCTAAAGCATATAAATTAGCTTTGGGAGTTCCTGTCCACACCCCGACTATTGCTACATATGGGGAGGTTGGTGTTCTACCTTTGAACGATTATCGAGAACTGTCTTCAGCTAAGTACATTATAAGAAGCAGTGCTGTTGAAAATGTCAACGTGAATGAAAACGTACTTAGATCAGATCTTCAATTTCCAAAAAGAGCAAGGGCCATAAAATCTTTGACAACAATAGCCACTTATACATCAGATATTCACAGTAGATTAGATCTGAAAAAACTAAAGATATAGGTAAGCGTTCGATTACGTCTCTCCAATTCCTCCATGGGAACTGAACAGAGCAGATTTTGACTTCTCCAATGACGATCTAAAAAAGAGTGATAACCCTCATCTACTTGCTGCTCTTTTCGCTCTCATGTTCATTCAAATTATTCTAACCATTTGAAGGTATATACCGATGGTTCTCTTATTGACACTAATGTGGCTGGTGCTGGGTTTGTAATACCTGGTCTAAAGAAAGAAAAATCGTTCCATATTGGTGCAGGTCATTCTGTTTTCACCGCGGAACTGGTAGCCATTCTCATGGCACTGCGATACATTTAATCTTCCTATGGTTATATTTCCAATACTTTTTTGTGTTGACTCTAAGTCTGTCTTATTCACACTGAAATCCATGAAGTCTAGAGACAGATGTGACTTAGTAATTGAAATTAATCATCTCATACATTTTCTAATTCAAAAGGGTTCCAGTGTAACATTTACTTGGTTTCCATCACATTGTGGTATTTATGGAACGAATGGGCAGACAGAGTAGCTAGAGGAGGTGCAGGACAAAGTATTCGTTGTGAAAACGTTTATATTCCTTTGTCTGTAAAGGAATGCTATAATCTTTTGAAAAAAGACACCAAAGCTCGTGTGGGTTATAATGCAAATCGGCACACCTCTTACAGCATGTCTTTGTTGAACGTTTTTTTCCAAGGGAAATTTCCAGTTTGTGTTTTTAGACTTAAATATAATTCATTAAAATGTAAATATGTTGATACTGCAAAATGCATATGTGGGGAAAGACTTTTGACATTTCATGTACTATTTAACTGTCCCACTATGCGGCAGTACCTCCCAATTTTCAGTTGCCAAATAATCCTACAATTGATGATTTTAAGACTCTGATTTCAAATCATTCATTTTTGGCTAATGTATCAAAATATTTACTTCGCAGTCCTATCAGTACATTAGTATGAGATTTCAGTATTTTTTAAGCAAACATTGTTTATGCTGTTCATGTTCACTGATTTAAGCTTTATTTTCAATTATGTTTTTTCATTTGTATAATAATATCAATGTCATCTTGATGTATATCATTTACAAATATCACAATCGTCTACTTCTTGTCTTATGGCGAGGTTTCGCACAGGTTCTTTTCTTCTTCTCTGCCTCCAGAAGGGTATCCCTCTCTCTCTCTCTCCCTCTCCAGGACTTCTCCCTCTCGCTCCATCTCTCTCTTCTCAGACCTCCTCTCTCTCTCTCTCTTGGGTTTCTTTCGTTGGTCCTCCTCCCCACTGACTGTTTCTTCTCCCTCTCACACTCGATGCCGAAGCATCTTCTTGTCTTATGGCGAGTTTTTCTAGTTCTGTCACTATTCTCCTCTCTTCCTCTCTCTCATCCTCCTCCCCTTCCCCCTCTCATCTCGATTCTCTCCTCTCTCCTCTCTCTCTCTCTCTCTCTCTCACCTCTCTTGCCTCTCCCATTTCTCTCTCCCTCTCCTCTCTCCTCCTCCATCTCTTCTCCTCTCTCCTCACTCTCCTCTCTCTCGCTCTCTCTCATCTCCTCTCTCTCCGCAACCTCTCTTCTCTTGTTGTCTTCTTCGTTGGTGCGTTTGTACCATGCTGGTTTCTTTCCACCCTATACATTGCCGAGAGATCTTCTCCTCTCCCTCTCCCTGGAGCCACCCTATGGCGAGTTTCTCACAGGTCCTCCCTCTCTCTATCTCTCCCTCTCTCTCCCTCCACTCCCACGTCTCCGTCTCTCTCCTCTCTCCCTCTTGCATCTCGCTCTCTCCTCTCTCTCCGTCTCTCTCCCTCATTGCTCTCCTCTCAGGACCCTTCTCTCTCTCTCACCTTCTCTTCCCACTCTCTCCATAAATCTTCTCGCACCACATCCTCCTACACAGTCACCGTGCTCATGCCCAGCAATTTATTTCTGCGCTCTACGCTGGTTTCCCGATGTTTGCTCTGTCGTGTGCATAGCCTCCATTAAATCCGTGACCCGTAATAGATGCCCCCCCCTCCCTCACGCACCCCCTCTTGATAATCTTACCTCCTGTTGCTGACTGACGTTTGTGGACAAGGAATTCATAAATCTGATCTAATAATGAAATGTACAACGACAAGTTATAGACAGTCCCCACACACCATATTGGCTTTTCATCCACACCTGTCGTTGTTATGTTCTAGTCATGGGCGACTGTTACAGCCATTTTCGTAACAATGTTGTAAATACACGCACATGTACATACACACACGCGCGCGCGCGCACACACACACACACACACACACACACACACACACACACACACACACACACACACACACACACACACGCAACGCACGCACGCACGCACGCACAAACGCACACACACGCACACACACACACACACACACACGCACACACACACACACACACACACACACACACACACACACACACACACACACACACACTCACTCACTCACTCACACGCATATGTACAGAATATGGTCACGTGTGTATAACACACACTCACATGCACACACAGATCTAAACACTTCTGGGATCAGCGTAATCAACAGTTGTCTGTGTAAAAGATTGTCAAAGCAAACAATCGTATATAATCGACAGTTGTCTGTATAAAAGATTGTCAAAGCAAACAATCATATGTAATCGACAGTTGTCTGTATAAAAGATTGTCAAAGCAAACAATCATATGGATGATTTTTTTCAGGTCCTCCTGTTATATCGTCTAGTATCGCTTTCAATAGAAAGACGTTGATGACAATAAGAGCAGCAGCAGCAGCAGCAGCAGCAGCAGCAGCAAGAGCAACACACATGCAAGCAGGCATGAACGTACAGACACGCACAGAGTCCGGCGCCGGATCCGTTAGGGGAGGAGGGGTGAGGTGGGGAGTAGAGGAAGGGGGGCTTCAAAGGAGGCATAAAGGAAGAGACGTTAGGCCTACCGTTTTCTGGTGCGACGTTGCATCAGAAAGGGTCGCGGTAAGCAGCTCAAGAAATTTGCCTGATGAAAATCAGCTCCCTTGTTTTCCCTAAAACTCTAATTAATGCAGCAAAGTGGTCTCCAGACGTGTAAATATTCCCCCCCCCCCCCCCCCCCCCCCCCCCCCCCCCCCCCCCCCCACCCCCCCCCCCCCCCCCCCCCCCCCCCCCCCCCCCCCCCCCCCCCCCCCCCCCCCCCCCCCCCCCCCCCCCCCCCCCCCCCCCCCCCCCCCCCCACCCACCCCCCCCCCCCAACCCCCCCACCACCCCCCCCCCCCCCCCCCCCCCCCCCCCCCCACCCCCCCCCCCCCCCAACCCCCCCCCCCCCCCCCCCCCACCCCCCCCCCCCCCCCCACCCCCACCCCACCCCCCCAACAAAACTTTTTTTTTTTTTTCTTTTCTTTTTGTAATCCCAGTTCTTATACAACAGGGAGTACTTAAGAATGGGAACGAAGAAATGCTGTCTGTCTGTCTGTGTGCCTGTGTGTCCGTGGTCAAAATGTGTTCCACTCGCTCCAGACAAAACTACTGGGCCGATCTTTCTGAAAATTTGTAGGTATGTTCATTATGGGCCACGGATGATGCCCGATGTGTTAGTTTACCGTTATAGCTGTTACTAACAGTTGTAATGGCCTGTAACGGTTTTTTCTTCTTTACGGAATATCTCAGAAAGTACTTGGCCGATCTTTGTAAAAATGAGCAGGTACATTGACTATGGGTCACGAATAATGCCCGATGTTTCAGATTACCGTTATAGCCGTTACTAACGGCTATAACGGCCTGCAACGTTTTTTCTTGTTTATGGAATATCTCAGAAAATACTTGGCCGACCTTTATGAAAATTAGCAGGTATGTTCATTATGGGTCACAGATTATACCCGATGTTTTAGTTTACCCCGTTATAGCCGTTATTACGGCTGTGACGGCCTGTAACGGTTTTTTCTTCTTCTTTATGGAATATCTCCGAAAGTACTTGGCCGATCTTTCTGTAAATTTGTATGTATGTTCATTAATGGTCACGGATGATGCCCGATGTTTTAATTTACCCCGTTATAACCGTTACTAACGTCTGTAACGGCCTGTAACGGTTTTTTCCTTTATGGAATATCGCAAAAAGTACGTGGCCGATCTTTCTGAAAATTTGTAGGTATGTTCATCATGGGTCACAAATAATGCCCGATGTTTCAATTTACCGTTATTGCCGTTACTAACGGCTGTAACGGCCTGTAATGGTTTTTCTTCTTTATGGCATATCTCAGAAAATACTTGGCCGATCTTTGTGAAAATTAGCAGGTATGTTCATTATGGGTCACGGATGATGCCTGATGTTTTAGTTTGCCCCGTTATAGCCGTTACTAACGGCTGTAACGGCCTGTAACGGTTTTTTTTTTTTTATGGAATATCTCAGAAAGTACTGCCGATCTTTCTGAAAATTAGCAGGTATGTTCATTATGGGTCACGAATAATGCCCGATGTTTTAGTTACCCCGTTGTAGCCGTTACTAACGGCTGTAACGGCCTGTAACGGTTTTTCTTCTTTATGGAATATCTCAGAAAGTACTTGGCCGATCTTTGTGAAAAATTAGCAGGTATGTTCATTATGGGTCACGGATGATGCCTGATGTTTTAGTTTACCCCGTTATAGCCGTTACTACTAACGGCTGTAACGGCCTGTAACGGGTTTTTCTTTTTTATGGAATATCTCAGAAAGTACTTGGCCGATCTTTCTGAAAATTTGTAGGTATGTTCATTATGGGTCACGAATAATGAGCGATGTTTTAGTTTACCATTATAGCCGTTACTAACGGCTGTAACGGCCTGTAACGGTTTTTCTTCTTTATGGAATATCTCAGAAGTACTTGGCCGATCTTTCTGAAAATTAGCAGGTATGTTCATTATGGCTCACGGATGATGCCGATGTTTTAGTTACCCCGTTATAGTCGTAACTAACGGCTGTAACGGCCTGTAACGGTTTTTCTTCTTTATGGAATATCTCAGAAAGTACTTGGCCGATCTTTCTGAAAATTAGCAGGTATGTTCATTATGGGTCACGGATGATGCCCGATGTTTTAGTTAACGTATAGCCGTTACTAACGGCTGTAACGGCCTGCAACGGTTTTTCTTCTTTATGGAATATCTCAGAAAGTACTTGGCCGATCTTTGTGAAAATTAGCAGGTATGTTCACTATGGCTACGGATGATGCCCGATGTTTTAGTTTACCGTTATAGCCGTTACTAACGGCTATATCGGCTCATAATGGTTTTTTCTTCTTTATCGAATATCTCAGAAAGTACTTGGCCGAACTTTCTGAAAATTTGTAGGTATGTCCATTATGGGCGACGGATGATGCCCGACGTTTTAGTTTACCGTTGTAGCCGTTACTGACGGCTATAACGGCCCATAATAGTTTTTTTTTTTATGGAATGTCTCAGAAAGTACTTGACCGAATCTTTCTGAAAATTTGTAGGTATGTTCATTATGGGTCACGGATCATGCCC
>JADBJO010000105.1:710000-740000 GCA_016801955.1 Conus betulinus | reverse complement strand
AGAGAGAGAGAGAGAGAGAGAGAGAAAATCTTTGTTTTTTTTCCTCCTTTCAGTATGATGGGTGAAGTATTTGCTTGCATTTTTTCCCCACTGATTACCTGATGCGTATAACTGATTTGGACAGTCAGCAGTGGCTTACATCTCAGACGAAGCCCAAGCACGGGTTATCGCACGGAATTCGTAGCCCATGTAAGCTCTGATGTAAATGTCAATGTTTGCTTTTTCCAAACAGTGACCTGACCACTTTGGCTGTTGGTACATTTGACTTATCTCGCATGCTTTTTGGATTCTCATGATAGGCTCAGGGGTGTCCTTTTGCATTATTCTTTTTGTGACACATGGTTATAGTCTGTTCTGTCCATTGCCCTGCCGCAAGAGGCCGTTGGGCTGTTGTCTCTCTCCCCGTGGTGGTGTGAATACCATAGAATTATGCGTCATCTGTTTTTCCAATGGTGCCATGGGTGGACAAAACAACGCCAAATGTGGTTCTTGTGATGAGTTTCACCCTGGAGATGAGAATCGACTCTGGAGAGTCTGGACTCAAGACAGCCCAGCAGATGGTTCGTTCACAAATCGGGTTAGACAGGCTGAACAGATGTTTCTGTTCTCAAGACAGAAATCCATGGTTCCTATACTCTGTCCGAAAAGGGATTTCCAGTTTACCTTTCACAGCCATGTGTCGACACTTCCTATTCATTGTCAGAGAAGATTCTATATTAACAGATTTAAGTGCTTTTTTTTTATCCCCCCCCCCCCCCCCCAACTTTTTTTCCCCTTTGTTTTATCTCTTTTCATTTTTTTTTTATTTTTTTTTTTTTACTGTTCTCAAAAAGAATTCAATGGGTCCCATATGCTGTCAGAAAAGAGGTTTCGAAAGAAGGGTTCTATATTTCTAGATATTAGTCCCCTTCTTTACCTTCCCCCTTTACATATAAAAAATATGTAAGATTTCATGACTGAGGGTTTGTGCTAGCCTGGAGTTGTTTTCCACCACTTAAATAAAAGCAATAAAAAAAAAAAGCCTGAAATGTGTGTGTGTGTGTGTGTGTGTGTGTGTGTGTGTGTGTGTGTGTGTGTGTGTGTGTGTGTGTGTGTGTGTGTGAGAGAGAGAGAGAGAGAGAGAGAGAGAGAGAGAGAGAGAGAGAGAGAGAGAGCATCACTAAAGCATTTCCCAGACAGTCAGAACAAAGTGCACGTTGTATCCACGTTCTGTCTGTTCTTCGTCGTGGTCACAAAACTCCCCAGCTCCATGAATATCCGCAGTGTGATGTGCTCTCAGATGTTCAGCTGGCAGAGCCTGGGTACTTCAACTAAAGATGTCAGTGTCTTGCTCTCGTCTCTATTCTCCACAACTTGTATCAGAATTCCTATTTTCCGAAGAAGAGCTGACATCTGGTTCATGCGGCTTGGTTCAGCTCCAAGTCCGGACATGATTTCTGTCAGCTGTGTCAACCCAACATTGAATGCAGAAATGACGGACGCAATATTGCATTCGCATGTTTTTGCCCCAACAAAGACAGGTTCCTGACTCCACGACTATGCAACAGTCGTCGTTTTTGCACATATAACATTAGATATAGTAGAAAGAAACGCGTGGAGAGTTTGGCAGCACAGAGTCCTCAGAAGAGAAGCCCCCTTCAAGCAAGTGTTTCGGCCCGTATCTCCTGACACTCGGGGGGGGGGGGGTTGGGCCACACCCGGTTCATGACTCCGGATGTCCCTCTGCTGCCCCCTCCCTGCAACTGAGAGCTGTTTCATGAGGCTGTATGCAGACGTTCCTACAAACCCCCTAGCTCCAATTTCTGCAGTGGGGACTTTGACCTAATACCCTTCTCTCCTCAGGCTGTTTGCCAGATCCGTATACTTTTCAGTCTTATAGATTTGAGCTGCCTCCTTTCTGTTCTCATATGGCACCGTGAGCTCGATCATGATCAGCTGCTTGGTTGACTGAGAGTGGACTACTATGTCTGGTCTCTCATGCCACTCTTGCTGATGATCTCTGGGTCACTCTTCCATTCTGGGAGGTCTGCAGTGAACTCCCAGACTGCCTGCATGTTCCGAGTGGTACTGTTGTTTTTTTGGGCCATGATTTGCTACCTCCTGCCGTGAAGAATGTTGCGAGTGCTTTTGGTGTCCTGATTTTCCCTTTTGTGGTGTTGGTACTAGCCCAACATACTAACATACATGGCCGAGAATATTGTTCAGAGACACAGTGTATGAAATTTCTTGTCCTGATTTCCCAACATCATTAACTGTTTCCTCTCCCATAATTCAGAGCCCTGACTTTTCACTCATTCTCTCTATTCATCACTTTCTTTCTTCTCAGCTTCTTCTCTCCGGCCTGCTTATGACCAGCCAATTGAAACATCCAGAAAAGTTGAAGGTAAAGGAGATGAACTAAAAGTAAAGGAGATCATGACCGCAGATGATCATCAGTTTCACTTCCAGACGTTTGACCTGCGGTAATGAAACGGGCATGATAGGAACTGGATTCCCCGGGAAGAGCACAGCCAGAAGTCCGAGTCCTTGACCTATCCACATTCTATCAGGTCAGCTTTTACCACTGCCTCCATCACCCATCTTTTAGCACCACAACCACCAGCATTTCCAACACCGAAGCACTGCATTAGCTCATTAGAGCTGCGATATTAAAATACGTAGTACACTACAATTTACAAACAGACTGTTTAGAGCATAGGCTTATCATTAGAGCTGCGATGTTAAAATTCGTATTACACTACCATTTCGAAACAGATGGTTCACAGCAGGCAAAACGAAGCAGCCACAAAATTATACAAGCACGCACGCACACACACAAGCACGCACACCACACACACACACATACACACACACACACACACACACCACACACACACACACACACACACGCACGCACGCACGCACGCACGCACGCACGCAACGCACGCACGCACGCACGCACACACACACACACACACAGAGAGAGAGAGAGAGAGAGAGAGAGAGAGAGAGTAGTTTTGTCGGTCACTTTGAAGTTCCGTCAACAAACAGTCGAACATTTTTCGTTCCACTTCATCAGCACACTGACAGTGTATAATAATAATATAATAATAATAATAATAATAATAAATGTGTGTGTGTGTATGTGTGTGTGTGTATACATAGATAGATGTGGGTGTGGGTGGGTGCGCGCGCGCGCGCGCACGCGCGCACGCACGCACGTTCGCACTCACGCACGCGCACACACACACACACACACACACACACACACACACACACACACACACACACACACACACACACACACACACTTACTTCAAAGTTGCTGAATCTTTGCAGTTGCTCGTTTCGGCTTCCTTCTCTGGCACAAGATTTATTGTGAAGCGAAACTTTGTCATAGAAACTTTGTCAGACGTGTATAATAATCATCTATTTCCGACCCACTTTCAGCCTGAAAATCAATAAGTATGGCGTGTTTCTGCCTCTCCGTTGGTAAGCCCTATGATGCCGAGTGATGCATTGTAATCACTTACGGCGGCTGCTCGACAATAAAAGGCATTTGCCATAAATTACCGTGAGCAGAACCGTGGCGTAATCATTACTAAATTTGGAAGTCTCTGGGGATGAAAGAAGGTTCTGGGCAGACGCACTTTCATGCGAATGCGCATATGGGGTTGTTTTTCTCCATCCCCATTGTTTCCGGTAAAAATGCAGATGATAACTGAAGCGGAATGTCTAGTGTCCTCAGCATGGCACGGCTTTATTTGCTGAAAAAAAAAGGATACTGTCAGTTGAATTATATTCTGAATCGCGCGAGTAGTAGAGAAAGTTATCTTTTGTTGTTTATTTCTTTTTCGGAAAAAAGAGACTTTTTTTTTTTTAAACAGTTTCAGCTCCGAAATGGCCCTTTGAAGTTGGCGTGACTGTCGCACAGTCGACACGGAAACCTGTTATGTTCCTCAGCAGTAAAAAAAATAATAATAAAATAAAATAAAAAAGAAAGAAAAAGTTTAACAAATGTACCGTGACCGATGGGTGCAAGAAACAAACGTAGAAACCACTGAAGAGCTCAATGGACGTGCAGATGAACGAAGACTTGAACATCGCTTTGCTTGCTTAACTGAAAGGAATAGGAAACGTTGTCATCGTTGGTGGAGTAGAGTTTTTCGCTCTTGATAGCTGCTGTCTGGATAAACAAAGCGGCTACAATTCATTCAGCTGCAGCACATTCCTGTTCTCGGCTTTCAAAGTGTTCGCATTTTCCTCCCTTTTACTTTTTTTTTTGCTGTTGTATTTCATTACGTTTTTTTAGATAATGAAAGTGTGTGGAGGTTGTTGTGTCATTGAATGGTGGAATGACTGTATTTTTAAGATTCACGTAGGCGTAAATCTTGTAACCAATGACCTTACTCTTGGAGCTGTTATGTCTTTTTCAGTGCACTTTTTCTGTTTGTTTGTTTATTCAGCATATACACGCGTGAGCACGCTCCTTACTTTAACTCTGATTCTCATATTGTCCTTGTTTGTTATTTGCTTTATTTTGTTCGTTTAATAGCTTATTTCTATATTACGTTTTTTTTTTAAAATGTGGTTCATTTTGCTCGTTTGCTTCAGTTTTTTTTTCCAGCTCACTCTGTCTTTTGACTTGTATGTTTGTACATTGTCTGTTTGCCTTAATATAGTTTGAACAGTACTGATACAAATAAACTACTTCATCTTCTGTTTGGCTTCGGATATCTCAAAGTAACTTTCAGATAATTTGTAATGTACCATGTCAACGATATCTCGAAAACTCATAAAGATTAGAAACAGAACATCACTCGTGATAACTTCATGTTGATAACTTGTGACATACCCCATCTGTAATTAACTCTGTCTCATGGTAACTATAATTAGCTGAAATCCACCAGGTCTTATGGTTTAGGCCGTGTGAAAGTTGAAAGACGGTGTTCACCCAAGAGCAAAACTATCGGCTGAGTGGGTACGACTCGTGGCAGCAGCACTGAAGAAAAGCGGTGTTTGAAACTTTCACTGAACATTTCATCTAAAGGATTCTGTCCATCCTCCATTGACAGCTTAGTTGTTTTCATCTTCTGGATCCCGCAGTCGTCAAACTCTTTCTTCTCTGTTGTAGCTGGTAAGAGACCAGAGCGCGAAATACCGTAGATCAGCCGAGATAAAAAGTGGACATCCGATACCTCCTCCTGAGTGAAGAGATGTAGTAAAGGGATGCAAATTTTTCGAGGTCGGTTCGGGTGTGAGCAGCTTGACATGCTCATCAAATCCCTCCGTTTCCAGACCTGATTAAAGCGACTTTCAGTCGTGAACTCTGACACCTCCTCTACAAGTGAAAGGGTTTAGTGAAAGGATGCAAATTTGGAGGTCGGTTCGGATGTATGCGGCGCGACAAGCTCACCAGATCCCAAAGTCCCCAGGCTTGATTAATCAAAGTAACCCCTGGTCATACCTAGTTCATCGAGGTTTCGGTGATGTAGAGCCGTGGACCTGACGGAGCCTGGCTCCGAGCGGCTTTGACAGGACGGGGGTCTGATGTGCGTGCCGCCAGCCTGATGATGCGGTTGACAAGCTCGTGGTTTACTGAAGAGGAGACACCCGAGATCTTTTCTCTCGCTGTTGAACTCTATCACAGAATGGATTGGGGCGCGAGATTTCGGGAGTGAGGATTTGGGAATTTCCATTCCGTTCTTCTCCTGCCTGCACCCCATGCTCTTCTAACGCTCCACCCCATGCCCTCTCCTCCCCCCCCCCCCCCCCCCCCCCCCCACCCCCCCCCCCCCCCCCCCCCCCCCCCCTCCCCCTTTAACCCACCCTTTTAATAGAACTACTGTAACGCATTTTGCTGCTTACCTACTACTGTAACGCATTTTGCCGTTTATCTAAACTAGACATTCAAGATCTGCCTTGTAGTATGCCGTGACTGAACTACAAATTGACGTGTAATGCTTTGAGTCATCCGTGGTCAAGTGTCTAGAGCGTGTTTGCTCGTGGAGCTGACGTTTGTGAGTTCAAACCACACGTGGGGTTGGATTTTGTTTTTTTTTTCGGGTGGAAAACTGTTTCTGTTCTCCCGGAGTAAACTGGCATCTGATTCGGTGTAAGGAAGGCTGAAGGCGGCAGAAGGAGGGGGAGGAAACTCCGCCATCCATCAGGCCGTGCCTTTGATGTGATGGACCTCTGGCAGTTCACACTGTGTGTGTGTGTGTGTGTGTGTGTGTGTGTGTGTGTGTGTGTGTCCATGTGTGTGTGTGCATGTGTTCGTGCGTGCGTGCGTGCGTGCGTGCGTGTGTGTGTGTGTGTGTGTGTGTGTGTGTGTGTGTGTGTGTGTGTGTGTGTGCGTGCGTGCGCGCAATGTGCAATTTCAATTTTGCCCTGGAAGCTGTGTAGGAACTGAAATTAAACGCAGACCTCCGCTGCTAGATGACTGGATAGTCATCATCTGTTGGCGTCGTTTAGGGAGATCGCTGTTTGATATGGAGACTACATCTGACGTCGTATGTCTTCGATCAGGGGAAAGACATAGTGGGTATCAGCTGATCTCAGAGTGAAAAGACTGCCGGTAATAGGAAATTAATATCGTTCGTCAGAAACGAGCGCGTGCAGTGTCTTAAATCACCTCTCGTCCAGTGGTAGTAGCATCATTGCATCCGCCCGAGCGCGTGAAATGGAGATCATCTTTCAGCCACTTTGTAGATCTGTTCTGGCGAGCAGATGATTGAGCACGTCCCGCGCTGGTCGTTAGAGTACTGTGGGCATATCCTCCTCGTTCATCATGGCATGGTGTCTATAAATCTCCGCCGGCCGCTGTCTGATTCTGGACAGGTCCGAGAGTTCAGGAGAAATGTAGCGCTCAGTCAGAGTGTCAGGTACTGCTGTTACTGATGATGTTCCCGATAACACTTACACTAAGGTGTCGTCTTGTGTTGTTACTTCGTTCTTGTTGCTGTGTTTCAACAATTTCTGTTCGAGGCTGCTACGCAATGATCAAAGACTGATTTAGCATGGGTTTTAAAGAATTTGCGTTAATAGGGAGGAAATCACAAACGGTCAAAAGAAGAAATAAAAACGTGAAACAATGTCAGTAACTGTTTTGATTGGTCGGAGGAGGCAGAAAATCCATCCAAGATCGTTTAGCCGCTGCTACCTGAGATTCATTCCGTGATGTTAACGGACTCAGAGCCCGACACTTTTGAAAGAGCAAATGGTGAAATATGTCCGTTGTGTTGTTACCTGAACATGGAAAATTACCAGGCTCTAAATAAGTTGTACTGAATAACTTGTATTCTCTAGCTAGTATCCCAGCTTTCAGTCTATTATTAGTAACCGAACTAGTGTTTTTCTTGCTAGTAACCCAACTTTCGAGATCAACTGTCATTCTCTTGCTAATAACCCCCCACACTCAGTAACTTAGCTTCTGTTCTCTTTTCTAGTAGCTCAGTTTTCATTTTCTTGCAAGTAGTCCAGCTAGTATTCTTTTGCTCGTAATGCAGTTTTTATTCCCTTACGATAATTCAGCTTTCATTGTTAGCTGGTAACCCAGCGTTCATTCCCCCTGCTAGTTATCCAGCTTTCATTTTATGGCCAGTAAACCGGTTTTTGTTCTCTTCGTAGTAACCAGATTTTTCTGCTCTTGCTAGTACCCAATGTTTCATTCTATTGCTAGTGATCCAATTTTTTTTTTTTTGGCTAGTGTTCCAGGTTTCATACTCTAGCTACTTATCCTTTACTGGAAACCCAGCTGTCATTCCATAGGGAGTAACACAATTCTCATTTTGCCAGTAAACAACTTTTCAAATTGTGCTAGTATTCCAGCTTTCTTTCGGTTGCTAGTTTCCCATCTTCCGTTCTCTTGCTAGTAACCCAGCTTTCATTCCCATGTTATGAACCTAACTTTCATTCTCGTGATAATAACCCATGCCCCGTTCTTTGCATGTAACCCATCTTTCATTCCCTTGATAATATCCCATTGCCCGTTCTTTGCATGTAACCCATCTTTCATTCCCTTGATAATAACCCATTGCCCGTTCTTTGCATGTAACACAACTTTCATTCCCTTGATAATAACCCATTACCCATTCTTTGCATGTAACCTAACTTTCATTCTCGTGATAATAACCCATTGCCCGTTCTTTGCATGGAACCTACTTTCATTCTCATGATAATAACCCATTGCCCATTCTTTGCATGTAACCTAACTTTCATTCTCGCGATAATAACCCATTGCCCATTCTTTGCATGTAATCCAACTTCCATTCTCTCTTGCTAATGATTCAGTCTCCATTCTTTGACCTCAACTTCCGCTTGTAATAGCTCTATTGTTGTGCTGACAATTCATTGCAGAATGCCGTGAGATCACCCACCAACGGATAACATTTTTAACGGGGTCAGCCGATCGCGGAAGCCGGTTCAAGGCTGAACGTCTGTTTAAACACAAAACTATGTGCAGATTAACCCTGAGGGGCAGAACACAAATACGGTGTAATTCCTGAAACTAAAAACCGGAACTGATGTGAACCTTTTTTTTTCATCACTCATCAAGAGAGACCTTGCGGTGCTGCTGATCAGTCTCCTTGCTGGGTCTGGACAGAGCGTTTTCCTGGTTCACTGCAAGACATCGTGCACTGACGACATTGATACATTTGTAACAGAGCCAGTCTCACAGAGCATATCATCTGGAGGCAAAGACCGTCACCACATCCCTCCAACAGCAGCCCGTTGAATCCGGTGACATGAAAATGTTCGAAACGGATACCCCTCCTTTATTTGACAAGAAACTCGAACGTAGAGCCGGGCGGCAGGAGAGCAGAGCGTAAACGTCCCGAGTCGGAAACAACTGTAATCATTTCATTTTGATGGGCGATGACAGTGAGGCATTGATGTTCTGTGCTGTTTTACAGGCTCCCTGCTGAGGCTGTTATTCATACACCTTCTATGACAGCTCAACCCCGGACGTTCAGCAGGCCTGAAAGATACAGCCACCACCAGAGGTGATCGGAGAGTTGGAGCAACACTATTTTCTGATATTGATTTTGGCTGGAAGGCTGCCTTTTCTTTAATGTGTAATCCAATTATACTTGCTTTAATCTGAAACTTTTTTATATTGTAATGCACTAGCGTACGGGCGTTTTCACACGCACGCGTGCGCGCGCATGCGGACACACACGCGCACGCACACACGCTTCGATCGCTCGCACGCGCACTTACACACGCACGCGCTCGCCTGCATAAATACACACATTCTCTCTCTCTCTCTCTCTCTCTCTCTCTCTCTCTCTCTCTCTCTCTCTCTCTCTCTCTCTCTCTCTCTCTCTCTCTCTCAAATCTCAAACGAAGCAGTACTATGCAACAAACGCGAGTTAGACTGCACTGTGTGGTCCCAGTCTCTCCCGTCGATTCCGTAGTTCTCAAACGAAGACAGAGCCCACTCGGGGCGAATTCGCAGGCTTCTCCTGAGGTTCAAACACACAGTCCCATAGTCCTCAGTTCGCGGTGAAAGTTATTGTCTGAAGATATTGACCCAAGTGCAGGTTCTTCCTCTTATCGCCAGTCCGATTTCTATATATTATGAAAACAAAAAATGACGATGTCTCTTGCTGCATGGAGAGTTGAATTAGTGCCAGCAATGCCATGCTTTGCTCCTGCCCTACCCCGTATTGGCCTGCCCGGAATGTCTCTTTTGGTTGTGTTGGGCAAGTTCAGCGATGAATGTGTGTGTGTGTGTGTGTGTGTGTGTGTGTGTGTGTGTGTGTGTGTGTGCGTGCGTGCGTGCGTGCGTGCGTGCGTGCGTGTGTGTGTGCGTGCATGCGTGTGTGTGTGTGTGTGTGTGTGTGTGTGTGTGTGTGTGTGTGTGTGTGTTTGCATGGAATTGATGAAGCATAGTAGTGATGATGATGGCGGCAGCAGCAGTAATAGTAGAAGCTGTAATGTCTTCTTCTTCTCCCCCCTCCATTCTTCTTCTCCTTCTTTTCTTTCCCATCGATATCCTTGTCGTTCCTGTCGCAGTTCTTTGTTCTTCATGTTTTGCTTCATAGCCGTGTGCTTGAGAGAGAGAGAGAGAGAGAGAGAGAGAGAGAGAGAGAGAGAGAGCTACAATGCGTTCCCCACCACAGAAAGAGTGTTTGCATTGCTCTACAGAAGTCTCATCACAGCAGATTTCATCACGAGATGTCCAGTTTCTTGCATTGATGCAATGATAGCCGGTAAGGGAACATCATACATGACGAAAAAAAAAAAAACCCACTCCTCCTCATTAAGATTCCCCAGTAACAGGTACCACACCTCCATATTCCATCTAACTGCACTACATCCACGCCTCTGGACAGCACGAGCTACAGCTCCATAGAAGGGCATACAAGAGAGAGCAAACCTCCGCCAAGGTCGAACAAATCTTAGACCGGCCCTTCAAGTCAGTCATCGGTGAATAGAAATTTAGTTTATGATCAAGGGAGGAAATTAGTAGACACGTACGGAACAAATTACTTCCCCGATTTTTCTTATGATAAATCATACGAAAAAGAAATGTAGACAGCTATATATCACTTGAAGAGGTTAACATGCCATGAACAAATGTCACCTCATCAGGTATCATCTCATAAATAATTCCACTCTGTACGTATTCAGTGGAAAATTTGGAGTCATTTTTATCAAAATATGAACGGATTATATCCGTATTTTAATCCAGATCTCGCCATGGATCTGTACATAAATACGGCTGATTGACCTGATCCGCGCTGCAGATCCACATCCATATCTTAATGTGTTCGTCCACGTGCAACATTCTGTGTTTTGACGAACTCTGTTTAAGACAAATGTTGTAGCTTTTGCGAAATTACAAGGAAGCACACAAACAACCGGACGCGATAGAAAATGTAACGACTTTAGAGGAGGTATTAATAAATTAGCTTGGACATGACACAAATAACGTGACAAAGCAACTGGAACGGACAGGATTGGCGGTTGGAAATGTGGATTGTGAAAACATTTTGAGAATTAAAAGTTTTATTTATATATCTGGTCCTTTCGGGATCAGACTGGTGCCTACGGAGGGGATTTGTGAGAGTGTGTGCGAGTTGGGTGGGGTGTGGGTGGGGAGTGAGGGGTTAGTCTGATGTTATATCATTTTCTGAATAATTAATAAGTAAACTTGTTTAATTTGATTTTATTGAAGTGTTTTAATGCTAAAAAGCTTGTCTTGTGTAATAGTATAAGCACTGGTTCTAGTACAATGTTTGTTCAGTAGTAGAAATTCATGCTTGATGTGAGTTGCACAATAGCTTCCCTTTCCTTACTTCTTTGCTCCTCCCTATATCCCCCCCCCCCCCCCCCCCTTTTTTTTTTTTTTTTTTTTTTTTTTCAGTTCATTTCCCATTTGTGAAAACATCTAGTTCTACATACATTTCTTTTATTATTCTGTCCCCCAACCCCTTTCTCTCCCTTTCCTCTCTCTCTCTCTGTGTCGCTGTTTCTCTCCCTCTCTCTCTCTCTCTTTCTTTCTCCTTCCCCTCTCTTTTTTCCCCTTTCTGTCTCTGTTCTTCTTTGTTTCTCTCTTTCTCTCTCTCTTTTTCTCTGTGTTCCTGTCTTTGCCTTTGTGTTTTCTGTCTCCCTCACTCTCTAGTCCTTTCTCTTTCTCTCTCTCTCTCAGTCCCCCAACCCCCCCCCTCTCTCTCTCTCTCTTTTTCTTCTTTCCTTCCATCCTTCATCTACCCCCATCCTACACCCCCCCTCCAGCTTCCCATCCTTTCATTATTTGTTCTGCCATTGTTCCGCGACCACCACCGCCGGCCCCTCCACCCCCCCCCCCCCCCCCCCCCCCCCCCCCCCCCCGCGCCCCTCTCTCTCTTCTTGCATTGAGTTTGTGTTTTTGCTTTTGCACATGAATGATATGTAAGACATTTAGAGGAGGAAGTGAATTTATGCTCAACACTGTACTGTTTTCTCTTGACTCCGTTTTCTAACTGGCCTCATTCTCCTGACTTGTTTTAATTTTATTGAAGTGTTTCTAGTGCTTAAAAGCTTGTCTGTGTAATAGTATAAGTACTGGTTTCTAGTACAATGTTGTTCACTAGTAGAAATCACGCTTGATGGTAATTGCACAATACTTCCCCTTTCCTTACTTCTTTGCTCCTCCCAATATTCCCCCTCCCCCCCCCCCCCCCCCCCCCCCTTTATTTTTTTTTTTCTCTCCAATTCATCTCCCATTTACGAAAACATCTAGTTCTTCACACATTTTTAATCTTCTGTCCCCCCCCCCCTCCCCACTCTCCTCTCTCTTCCGTGCTCTCTCTCTTTCTTTCCCTCTCTCTTTCTCTCTCCCTCTCTCTGTCTCTCTTTCTCCTCCCTCTCTCTCTCTTTCTCTTTCCTCTTCTCTCATTCTCCTCTCTCTCTCTCTCTCGTCTCTCTCGCTCTCTCTCTCGCTCTCTGTGTTTCTTGTCTCTGTCTCGGGTTCTTCTCTCTCTCCCTCACTCTCTCTGTCCTTTCTCTTTCTCTATCTCTCAGTTTTTCCCCCCCCCCCCCGGATTTCTCTCTCCTTCTTTCCTCCCCCCCTCTACCCTCTATCCCTAGATCCCCCCCCCCCCCCCCCTTCAGCTTTCCAATCCTGTTCATTATATTCTTTCTACCGTTATCCCTAGATCGACCCCCCCCCCGCCAACCCCCTCCCTCCGTTCCTATATTTCGACCGGTTGTTCTCCCGACCCCACCCCTCCCGAACCCCCTCCCTTCCCTCCTCCTCTCCTCCTCCTCCTCTCTCTCTCTCTCTCTCATCTCGCTCTCTCTCCTCTCCTCTCTCTCGCTCTCTCTCTCTCTTTGCGTTGGGTTTGTGTTTTTTGTTTTTGCACGTGAATGATATGTAAGATATCTAAAGGAGGAAGTGAATGTATGCTCAACCACTGAACTGTTTCTTTTTTTGTTTTTTTTTTTTCCTTGACTTTTTTTTTTTTTTTCCTTGACTCTGTTTTCTAGCTGATCACAATATCCTGATGAAGCCTGTGGGCGAAGGTCGAGTTTTTAATGTTTGATTTTTAGCTTGTGTGGAGAAAATGTGGAACTTGTTTTTACCTTGTATATTTTTTAGTCTGCCTGTTCTCATTGTTTGGTTGTGGTGCGGTGCGGGCAACGGAAAATTCTACTTGTGAAAAAAAATGCACACACACACACACACACACACACACACAACACACACACACCACACACACACACACACACACACACCACACTGGTGTGTATATCTATCTATATGTATATATACGTGTGTGTATCTCTCTCTCTCACTCTCTCTCTCTCTCCCTCTCTCTCTCTCTCTCTTGTATCTCCTCTCTCTATATATATATATATAATATATATAGATATACATATATATACATATACATATATTATTATATATATATATATAGAGAGAGAGAGATGTGGAGAAAAATGATGTGTTTGTGAGCTGTCAAAAAGAATGAGTTTTTCGTATTATCCATTGTGAAAGTATATGAATAATGCAAAACGCATGGCCAGCATTTATTTTGCTCCCTTTTCGATTACATATTGTTGGAGTGCACCATTAACAACAGGGAATTTTCGGAGTATTTTTCTGGTGTTTGTTTTGCTGAATTTTTTTTTTCTGGAGATCTTTTTGGCTTTTAACTCACTAAAGTATGTGCACGCGTTCTTTCGTTCGTTGTCCACTTTAACGTCTATTCGCTAAAAAGTGATTTAAGACAAAAGAGGAAGTGTGTGTGCGTGTGTGTGTGTGTGTTGTGTGTGTGTGTGTGTGTTGTGTGTGTGTGTGGGTGTGTGCCTGCCTGCATTTGTGGTGTGTGTATGTGTTGTGTGTGTGTGTGTGTGTGTGTGTGTGTGTGTGTGTTGTTCGTGAGAGAGAGAGAGAGAGAGAGAGAGAGAGAGAGAGAGAGGGACAGCGTGTGTCCATGTATGTGTATACAATATGGCTGCATGTGTGTGTAAGAGTATATATTATGTGTTTTATATGGAAATGTGTGTGTGTTGTGTGTGTGTGTGTGTGTGTGTGTGTGTGTGTGTGTGTGTGTGTGTGTTGTGGTTGTGTGTGTGTGTATGCTTGAGCGCGTGCGCCGCGTTTGTGTGTGTGTTGTGTGTGTGTGTGTATGTGTAGTGTGGTGCGCGCGCGTCGTGTGGTTGTGTGTGTGTGTGTGTGTGAGAGAGAGAGTAGAGAGGAGAGGAGAGAGAGCAGGCATGTCTGTTCGCGTGTGTGTGTGGGCGCGCGCGCTCCCCCAGGGAGATGAAGACAGACAGGGTGTGGACATTATATCTGTGTTAATATCAATGCATGTTGAGGCAAAAGTAAATAGTGAGACGCTGGTTAGACCACTCCCTGACACAGGAATAGGATTGTGGCACACATGTGACCAGGCTTCAGTCCTCCAGATCAAGATCAAGAGATGCACGGTCTGCTCCAGACAGACACCAAAGTGATCAAACAGCACCGCAGAATCAGCAGCTGATTAAGCTCTGCAGTTTGGAATTTAATGTTATCAAACGAACGATTCAAAGTGCCCGACCTTGAATAAGTTGTTTTTTAAAAGCAAACCTAAATTCACATCAAAGTCCATAGCTGTCATCTGGAGCTGAACACGGCATTTTGGATGTTGTTTTCCTACTGTAAAAGACCGGAAGTTGTATGTAGGCCGAGTCTCTCTCTTTTGTTTTTTTTTTCTTTCCCCTTTTCGGTTCCTAATTTTTTATTTTCCTTTTTATGGCCCTTTTTTTTTCTTCTCTGAAGAAAAACTGACCCATCCATGCTTTTCTTTTTTCTTTCTTTTCTTTTCTTTCTTTTTTTTTTTCTCTTTTCTTTCTTTCTTTTCTTTTTTTTTTTCTTCTTCTTTTTCTTCATCCAACTTTTCTTTCTTTTTTCTTTTTCTTTTCCCTTTTCTTTCTTAATTTTTCTTCTCCTTTTCTTTCCCTTTCTTTTTTCTTTTTTTTTTTTTTTTTTTCTCTCTTTTGCTCAGCAGCACTTTCGACTTTTTTTTTTTTCATCTTTTTAATTTTTAATTTCTCTATCCTAACCTACTCTTTCCCTGCCGTTTATTATTCGATTTTTTTCTCCTCTCTCTCTCCTCTCCTCTCTCTCTCTCTCTCTCTCTCCTCTCTCTCCTCTCTGTAACGGTATTGTGTGCGTATATACGTGTGAATCGTTAGTGTTGTTGTGTGTGTGTGTGTGTGTGTGTGTGTGTGTGTGTGTGTGTGTGTGTGTGTGGTGTGTGAGCTTGTGTCGTGTACATTGTAACAGTCGCTGTATGGATGTATGAGTGTATGCATGTGTGTGAGTTTGCGTACTGGAATTATAAGTATGGTATGTATATAGTTTGATTAGGCCAGCCGGTGTATGTTTACTCATGCACGCGAGACTACATGCGCATGTGTGTGGGTGTGGGTGCGCGCGCGCGCGCGCGCGCGCGCGCGCGCGTGTGTGTGTGTGCGTGCGTGCGTGCGTGCGTGTGAGTGTATGTGTGTACAAAAATGTGTGTGTGAGCGCGCGCGCGCGTGCGTGCGCGCTCGTTCTCGCACGCGCGCCTATGAGTATGTGCGCGGGATCCACAGAGAGATAGAGACAAGAGTCAGGACATACTCGCTTCTATTATCAAAGTACTTTTAAAGTTAAAAGCACATAAGTCAGACGCATTCTGGGCCGGTCAGGCAAGTGCTTACATCTTCAGGCCCCAACCCTCGACCCCGTCCGTCATTATTCACCACATTCCTCCCTCTTCTCTTCCTTGTCTGGGGAAAAGGGGGCGTTCCTTTAAAAAAAAGTTGATTGGAGGCCCCCTTGTAGACTTTAAGCAACGAGATCAAGCGACGACGATCTGTTCCAGACAGGCACCAGATTGATCGAACAGGATCACTGAATGACCAGCTGATTGGGCGCTGAGGTCTAGGGAAAATTATCCATCGGTCCAGAGTGTCAATCACTGAGTAAGTTGCCTTGGACCAAAGACACCTTCATTTTCACTCAGAAATCATAACAGTCAAATGTTTGAGGCAGAAGTCATACAGAATGTCGATGTTGTATTCCTATGTTAAAGGCATGTGAAAATGCAGTCCTAATTTCTGTTCCCCATTTTTCTTCATTGACATTTCTTTGAAGAGGAAACTGACTCGTCCATGACTTTTTCCACAGGAGCAACTTCGACTTCCTCGGGTTTTTTGTTTGTTAGTTTTAACCATTTTTTTTTATTTCTCCGCCCAACTCTGTTCCTTCCCCTCTCTGTCGGTTTGTCTGTCTGTCCATCTGTCTGTCTGTCTGTCTGTCTGTCTGTCTGCCTGTCTCTCTCTCTCTCTCTCTCTCTCTCTCTCTCTCCCTCTCTCTCTCTCTCTCTCTCTTTCTGTGACTCTGTATAGTGTGTGTATGCTTCTGTACATGTTCAAGGTAGTTTATGTCTGTCTGTCTGTCTGTGATTATGTATGTATGTTGTTTTTATGTGTAACAGTCTCTTGGTGTATATGGCATGCGAGTATGTGTGCGTGTATGCCTATGTGTGTGATCATGTGCATGCATGCGCATGTGTCTATGTGCATGCGTGTGTGTGCGTGCGTGTGTGCGTGCGTGCGTACGTGCGTGCGTGCGTGCGTGCGTGTGTGTGTGTGTGAGTGAGTGAGTTTGAGTTGTTGCATTGTAAGTGTGTGGTTGATTAGGCCAGCCATGGCACGTTTAGATATATGCGCAAAAATATACGCACATACGCATGTTCATGTCGACGCACTGTGCACATTTAAGCACGCCACTGAGAGACAAAGATAGAGACAGGCTGGACATATTTGCTGCTGCTATCAAGATGCCTTTAGCGTCAAAAGCACGTACATCACACGCTAGTTAGAACGTAACTGACACAGGAGTATGATTGTCCCACACGTTAACTTTGTCCAGACGACGTTTGCAGAGTGGGTGGGTAAGGCATGTTTCTATCATCGTTAGGTTTCACCCCCCACCCCCGACCCCACCGCTCCATATTCCCCCTATCCTTCCCTTCTCTTCTCCTTCTCTGGCCAAAAGGGGTTGTTACTTAAAAAAAAAGTGTCGACTGGAGGCCCCCCTGCAGTGTCTAAGCGACAAGATCAAGGGATGGCGGTCTGGCAAGAAAGGCTTCACTTTGATTGAACAGGAAACCTAAATAAGCTGCTAGTTGCTTCATAAAGCGCAGGAGTTTATGAACGATGTCATCAGCCAATTCAAATTGTCAAATGCTGAGCATGTTGACGTGAACCAATGCTAAATTTCACCTTGACTCTGAAATCCATAGCAGTCTAAAGTTTGGGGCAGGGCTCTGGCATTCTGATGTTGTTTTCCTATTGGAAATGTGTGTATGTTTGAGCCGAGTTTTTTTTTCCTCCCTTTTCTGTCTTTTTTTTTTATTTTTTTTTTTTTTCGCCAGTGTTTTCTTCCTTTTTTTTTTTTGTGAAGAGGAACTGTCTTGTCCGTGATTTTCTGCACTGCAGGAGCTTCCGACTTCACACGGCTTTTTTTTTACGCTTGTTATTTCCCCATCTTACTCTGTCCCTTTCTTCATCTCTCTCTCTCTCTCTCTCTCTCTCTCTCTCTCTCTCTCTCTCTCTCTCTCTCTCTCTCTCTCTCTCTCTCTCTCTCTCTCTCCCCCCCCCCCCCCACTCCTTTATTCCTGTCCTTCTCCATGCTTCCTTCTGAAAAAAAAAAATACCCCAAAGAATAATTTAACGTGATTTGGTATCGAGTTTTAGCGTCTTCTTCTCTGACCCCAGAAGTGAAGTGATGGATCAAGATATTAATCCCCAGAGAGACGGAAGGAAATGGTGTGAGGAGGAGGGATTTATTTGATACGGTATTGAAGCAATTCAGCAAATGACCACCTTTATTCCCAATGAAGTGATGGAACAGAAATAACACAATCTTTTAAAATCAGTTTAAAAAAAAAGAAACAGTTAAAAAAATAGAACATCGTAAATGAACTTAATCTGAACTCATTAAAATTGGCCCTGAGAGAACATGCAATCGAAACTGCCTTGACTTATTATGGGGGTGGGGAGTGTCTTTTTTGTTATCTGTTAAGTCAGAGCTTGCAATGATCGGAAAATAGCCTAAAATAGTCCATTCATATCTTCGTCCCGTTCCCCCCTCCCCAAACTCTCTCTCTCTCTCTCTCTCTCTCTCTCTCTCTCTCTCTCTCTCTCTCTCTCTCTCTCTCTCTTGATCTTCTCTCTGCTCGTGAATGGAGGCATTAAAAAAAGAAACCAGCAGTTATTGATTTTTTTTTTTCGTACTGTTCATTTTAGAACACACTGGAGGATAAACTGCATATACCACGTTTTTCCTCAGTTTATGACAGCTTAAGGAAGAAGGTTTTGTTTAAACGTATTCAAAATGTCAAAGATTTTGTTACAATGTTTGCTATCAAATGAAAGCTGTGTGGTTATCGGAGACATTGATACGTTCATTTTCAACGCTCCAAAACAGAGAGAGAGCACGGCACGTTCACAGCCTCAGTCTGTTAGGTATTCAGTTAAGATGATTTTGTTTTCCTCTGTCCTCCCTTTAATTTCCCCCCTCACTTAACATCGTTGCCTTTTATACTTTGTTCTTACCTACTTTATCCCCTGTGTGCTCATCAGTACACCTTCCATACTTACATCTTTCTGTCTCTCTCTGTCTCTGTCTCTCACTCTGTGTGTGTTTGTGTGTCGAGCACTCTCTCACCGGATTTTGTGCCACGTGTTGTACAGGTCGGTGGCCTTACATTAAAATTTGTTTGGTCCTTGGGCCTCTGTCTGTCTGTCTGTCTGTCTCTCTCTCTGTATATGTGTGTGCTTCTGTGTGTGTCTATGAGACAGTGTTTGTCTTTATGTGTCTATGAGATAGTGTTTGTCTGTAAGTGCGTATGTATGTCGTTTTTGTGTGTTGCAATTTCTCTGTGTATGTGACATGTGAGTGTGTGTGTGTGTGTGTGTGTGTGGTGTGTGTGTGTGTGTGTGTGTGTGTGTGTGTGTGTGACAGAAAGAGAGAGAGAGAGAGAGAGGGAGAGAGAGAGTTTAAGTTGTTATGTGGTAAAGTGTGTGGTTGATTAGGCTGTCCGTAGCATGTTAAGGCATGTTTACGAAAAATATACGCACGTACTCGGGTGTTTATGTGCGCGCGCTATGCGTGTTGTGAACGTGCAGCCAAGAGAGAAAGACAGAAAAAGAAAGTTAGGACACATTCGGTACTACTATCAAAATACCTTTAGACCCAAAAACATGTAAATCAGACTCTAGTTAGAACATAACTGACACAACAATACCATTGTCTCACACATTTATCCAGGCGAACAGAAGGGGTCGGTAAGGCAAAGCCTCACCCCATCCCCTGACCCCACCCCTCCACATTCACCATAATTATCATTCCCTCCTCTTCTCCTTATCTGGAGAAAATGGATTGTTCCTTCTAAAAAGTGTCGATTGGAGGCCAAATGCAGTCTGTAAGCAGCTAGATCAAGGGATAGCGATCTGCCCAAGACAGACTTTAAGTTAATCGAATAGGATTGCTGAATTAGTTGCTGGAGTTTATGAATGACATTATCAACCGAATCTAATTGTCGAATGCTGAGCATGTTGATATCACCAAAGCTAATTTTCACCTGACCATGAAATCCATAGCAGTTAGAAGTTTAAGGCACAACTCTTTTGTCATTTGATGTTGTTTTCCTGTGTAATACATAGGACGTATGTTTAATCTGAGTCTTTTTTCTCTACCTTTCCTGTTTTTTTTTATATTTCTCTTCAGTGTGTTCTTCCTTTTTTTTCTCCTGTGAAGAGGAGCTAGCTTGTCCATGATTTTCTGTACAGCAGCAACTTCCGACTTCATGGCTTTTTTTTTAAACCCTTTTTTTATTTCTCCATCTAACTCTGTCCCTTTCTTCGATTCTCTCTCTCTCTCTCTCTCTCTCTCTCTCTCTCTCTCTCTCTCTCTCTCTTCTCTCTCTCTCTCTCTGTCTCTCTCTCTCTCTGCCCAAGGTTCTGTCTCACTCTCTGTCATGCCACTGTCACTCTCTCTCTGTCTCTGTCTCTCTCTCTTTCGCTCTCTCTTTCTCTCTCTCCCTGCCTGATGTCCTCTCTCTCTCTCTCTCTCTCTCTCTGTCCATGTTCTCTCTCTGTCTCTCTCTCTCTCTGCCCGATGTTCTCTCTCTGTCTCTCTCTCTCTGTCTTTCTGTCTGTCTGTTTGTCTGTCTGTCTGTCTGTCTCTCTCTCTCTCTCTCTCTCTCTCTCTCTCTCTCTCTCTCTCTCTCTCTCTCTCTCCTTCCTATACCCTTCATCCCTGTCTTTCTCTCTGCTTCCTTCTTAAAAAATATTCCCAAAGAATAATTCAGTGTGATTTGGTTAATTATATTCAGTTTAGTTAGTGTCTTCTCTGACCCAGAAAGTGAAGTGATAGATCGGGATGTTAATCTCTAGAGAGACAGAAGGAAGGGGTGTGAGGAGAAGGAGGGGTTCATTTCATACGGCATGAAACAGTTCAGCAAATGTCCACCTTTCTTCCCAATGAAGCAATGGAACAAAAATAAAACAATCTTTTAATCAATTAAAAAAATACAGAAAAACAACGATGGAACATCGTAAATGAACTTAATCTGAACTCATTAAAAGTGGCCCAGAGAGCACATGCAATCGAAAACTGCCATGACTTATTGTGGCTTTTCTCTTTCTAAAGAGGGGGTGGGGAGTGTCTTTTATTGTCGATTTAAGTCCGAGCTAGTAATGATCGGAAAAACAGCCTAAAATAGCCACATTCTATCTCCTCCTGATACCCGCAACAGAGGTGAAGTGACCTGGTTATGTGCTTGTAAATTCTCCTTATATCCACATGGTCCCCCCAACACACACACAATCTGTGTGTGTGTGTGTGTGTGTGTGTGTGTGTGTGTGTGTGTGTGTGTGTGTGTGTGTGTGTGTGTGTTTATGAGAGTTTTTATCTGTCAGTAGGTGTATATGATGTATGTTTTAATTATGTGTGACAGTCTCTCTATATACGTGGCATTTTAATTATGTGTGACAGTCTCTCTATATACGTGGCATGTGAAAATGTGAACGTTTGTATTTGTGTGTGTGTGTGTGTGTGTGTGTGTGTGTGTGTGTGTGTGTGTGTGTGTGTGTGTGTGTGTGTGTGTGTGTGTGTGTGTGTGTGTGTGTGTGTGTGACAGTTTGAGTTGTTGCATAGTAAGTGTGTTGTTAAGTAGACCGACCATAGCACGGTTAGACATGTGCGCAAATGTATACCCACATACATCTTTTTGTGCGCGCGCGCTGTGCGTGTGTATGCACGCCACTGAGAGACAAAGACAGACAAAGATAGTTTGTTCATATTTGCTTCTGCTATCAAGATGCCTTTAGCGTCAAAAGCATGTACATCACACGCTAGTTAGAACGTAACTGACACAAGAGTATTATTGTCCCACGCGTTAACTTTGTCCAGGTATCGTTTGCAGAGTGAGTGGGGTAAGGCATGTTCTATCATCGTTAGGCTTCACCCCAACGCCCGACCCCACCGCTCCATATTCCCCCTATCCTGCCATTCTCTCCTCCTTCTCTGGCCAAAAGGGGCTGTTACGAAGCAGCAAGATCAGGGGATGGCGGTCTGCCCAGAAAAAGGCTTCAAGTTGATTGAACAGGAAAATGAATTAGTTGCTAGTTGCTTTGATAAGACGCAGGAGTTTATGAACGATATTATCAGTCGATATAAATTGTCAAATGCTGAGCATGTTGACGTGAACCAAAGCTTGACCTTGACCCTGAAATCCATTGCTGTCAAAACTTTGGGGCAGAGCTCTTGGCATTTTTATGTTGATTTCCTATTGGAAGACGCAGGGCGTATGTGTGATCCGAGTCTTTTTTCTCCCTTTTCAGTCTTCTTTTCTTTTTATTTTTCTCAGGGTTTTCCCCATTATTCCTGTAAAGAGGTACTGGCTTGTCCATGATTTTCTGCACAGCAGCAACTTCCGACTTCATTGTTTCTCTATCCTATGTATCTCTCCATCTTGTTCTATCCCTTTCTTCAGTTCTCTTTCTCGCTATCTCTGTCTGTCTGTCTGTCTCTCTGTATGCCCAAACATTCTGTTTCTCTCTTTCTCTCTCTCTGCTTGCTTGCTCTCTCTCTCTCTCTCTCTCTCTCTCTCTCTCTCTCTCTCTCTCTCTCTCTCTGCCAAACGATCTCTCCCCCCCCCCTCACTCTCCCTCTCCCCATTTCTGTCTGTCTGTCTGTCTCTGTCTCTGTCTCTCTCTCTCTCTCTCTCAACCCAACATCTGTCTGTCTCGCTGTCTCTGTCTGTCTGTCTCTGTCTGTCTGTCTGTGTCTCTCTCTGTCTCTCTTTCTCTCTTTCTCTCTCTCTTTCTGCTTCCTATACACCTGTGTCTCTCTCAGCTTTCTTCTGAAAAAAATATTCCCAAGGAATAATTCAATGTGATTTGGTTAATTATATTCAGGCTTAGCGTCTTCCCAGACCCCAAAGTGAAGTGATAGATCGGGATATTAATCTCTAGATAGACGGAAGGAAGGGGTGTGAGGAGAAGAGGAGGGGTTCATTTCATACGGCATGAAACAGTTCAGCAAATGTCCTCCTTTCTTCCCAGTGAAGCGATGGAAACACAGATAAAAGGGTCTTTTCATCAATTGAAAAGGTAAAGAAAACGATGGAACATCGTAGATGAACTTAATCTGAACTTATTAGAAGTGGCCCAGAGAGCACATGCAATCGAAACTGCCATGATTTGTTATGGCTTTTTTCTCTTTCTGAACAGGGGGTGGGGAGTGTGTTTTAAATTTGAGTTGTCGATCAAGTCCGAGCTAGTACTGATCAGAAAATAGCCTGAAATAGCCGTCACATATCCCCTCCTGATACCCTGAACAGAAGTGACATAGTTACGTGCTTGTAAATTCTCCTTATATCCATCCATACCTTCCTTCCCCTACCCCCCCCCCCCCCCCCCCCCAGCCTCTCTCTGTGTCTGTCTGTTTTCTTTTCGTCCGTCTGTCCCTCCCACGCTAGCTCGTGAATAAATGCTCTCAAAAGAAATTAACTGTATTAGAATGTTCTTTGATTTGTTCATTTTAGGATAGACTGGAGGATGAATTTGCGATTACTGCATTTTTCCAGTTTATGACATTTTCAGGAAAAAAAAAAGTATTCATCCAAGCATGTACATCGTGGCAGAAAGTCTTGTTACAATGTTTGCCACAAAGGGAAGGCTGCTTGGTTTGCAGAGACGTTGACGTGTTCATTTTCAACGCTGTGAAACAGAGAGAGCGAGGCACGGTGACAGCCTCAGTCCAAAAACATTATCGCCAGACGATTTCGTTTTTTCTCTGTTCTCCCTTTAATTTCCTCTGCTCACATAATATTGTTGCCCTTCATACTTTGTTCTCACTTGTTCTACCCTGTGTGCGCATCAGTGCACCCTCCATACGTACATCTCTCTCTCTCTCTCTCTCTCTCTCTCTCTCTCTCTCTCTCTCTCTCTCTCTCTCTCTCTCTCTTCTCTCTCTCTCTCCAGTTCCAACACCCTGGCTTTCTCTCTCTACTTCTTTCTGAAAAAAAAAAATACCCCGATGAATAATTCAATGTGATTTGGTTAATTTCATCCAGGTTTAGCGACTTCTCTGACCCGAAAAGTGAAGCGATGGATCGGGATGTCAGTCCCTAGAGAGACGGAAGGAAGGGGTGTGAGGAGGAGGAGGAGGGGTTCATTTGATACCGCTGAAGCAAATCAGAAAATGTCCATCTTTATTCCCAAAGAAGTGATGGAACAAAAATAAAACGACCTTTTAATCGTTTACGAAAAAAAAACAGTCCCCCTTCCCCCCCCCCCCCCCCCCCCCCCCCCCCCCCCCCCCCCCCCCCCAAAAAAAAAAAAAAAAATAAATAAATAAATAGCGATGAAACTTAATCTGAACTCATTAAAATTGGCCCAGAGAGAGCATGCAATCGAAACTGCCATGACTTATCACAGCTTTGTTTTCCTAAAAGGGGGTGGAGAGTGCCTTTTTTGGAGCTGCCCGTCAAAGTCAGAGTTAGCAATGATCGGAAAATAGACTAAAACAGCCCCCTCCTATTCCCTCCTGATACCCTTAGCAAAGGTGAAAGTGACCCAGTTTCTTGCTTATAAATCCTTTTATATATCCATCCATACCTTCCTTCATCCACCTCCCACCTCTCTCTCTCTCTCTCTCTCTCTCTATCTATCTCTCTCTGCTTGTGAGTGCACCAAAAAGAAATCAGCGGTATGCAAGTAGTTTTTATTGTTCATTTTAGGATAGATTGGAGGATGAAACTGCACGTACCATTTTTTTCCCCCAGTGTATGACACGTTAAGAAGGAAGGGGTTGTCTAAGCATGTACAAAAGGACAGAAGATCTTCCTTACAATGTTTGTTACAAAAGGAAAGCTGCGCGCTCACCAGAGGCATTGACGTGTTCACATTCAACGCTCCAAAACGGAGAGAGTGAGGCACACTGACAGCCTGAACCTAAAAGAATTATCGCAAGATGATTTGGTTTTCCTCTGTTCTTCCTTCGATTTTCCAATTCATATAACATGGTCGTCCTTCGAATGTTAAGTTCTGACCTGTTCTATCCTTGTGTGCGCGTCAGTGCACCCTCCATAAGTACATCTCTCTCTCTCTCTCTCTCTCTGTCTCTCTCTCTCTCTCTCTCTCTCTCTCTCTCTCTCTCTCTCTCTCTCTCTCTCTCTGTGCCATTATTATCATTGTAGCAGGTGTCTGACCTTCGCATTAGCGCAACGCGCTTGTCTCACCTTGTGTACCTACCTAACAACATATTTTCTTAGTCTTTAATTCATTTACCCTTCAGTTTTAGATCATGCGCAGTGTGGTCTCAAAACTTACTGAACATGGTGTCGCGTATAATGACCAGTCCACACGCAGTGACACCTCTTTGATCAAACTAAAAACTGAATCCCTCTGTCTGCCTCTCTCTCTCTCTCTCTCTCTCTCTCTCCCCCCCCCCCCCCCCCCCCCCCCCACCCACCCCGTCACCCTCCTCTCTCATTGTGCCTGTACAGGTCGGAGGCCTTATATCAAAATTTGTTTACTCTCTCTCTGTCTCTGTCTGTATGTCTGTCTGTCTGTCTGTCTGTCTGTCTGTCTCTCTCTCTCTCTCTCTCTCTCTCTCTCTCTCTCTCTCTCTCTCTCTCTGCGTCAGCGCCATCCATCTCTCTCCGGATGTGTGTCTACGTGCGTCTTTATGCGTATATGTTTGTTTGCGCCTCTCGATGTGCGTGTGCATGACTTTAAAAACTCAGAGATACACGTAGGCCTACATGTGGAGCATTTGATCGATGAGAAACCCGTGCTTGTATCTGCATGGATTTCTGTTAAGACTGTTATTTGCGTGCCCATCCCCTCACCCTACCCCGTATTGCCTTGCCTCGCGCCTCCTCTCCGCTTCTCTCCCTGTTCCCTCCCTCTCCTTCTGCACCTAGTGCGTGCATGAATACATGAGCGTGTCGACGAACGAAGAAAGTGTGCGCTGACCACGCAAAATTTAAAACAGAAAGCTCGCCCGTTTGCCAAATCCTTACATGAACCCTTTCAGTCTTAATGTTCCAATAACTTCTGAACAAAAAGGCTCAGCGTTGGTACTGCATTTCTAGCACAAACTCAGTTAACATCAAAATTAGCAGGTCTTCGTTACAAGAAGATGAAAAAAGACATTGCAGGTTTTCAACTGCCGTCAGTTCCGCCTTAGTTCTGCCCACAGAAGCAAAGAACAGAACAGAACAGAGGGTAGAAGCATTGAAAGGCGGAGACAGCAAAACCGGCTGCCGCAGGGAAATACTCGGGATATCAAACAGCTGGCGCAGAATCAGTCCACTCATCCTGCCCGCCCACTTGCCCGCGTAGCCAAGTTTTCCCATCTGCTCTTTGAAGCCCTGTGCACGATTATGATGGAATCCTGGCGTGACAAAAGCTAACTCCATTATGGTCGACATGTCCGTGGTAATGAAAGTGGCAATGCAATATGGTGGGGCTGCCTACCGTTTCCGCAGACAGGAGACCCAGCTCGTTTAGAAGTGATCCGTTTTCCGACATTTGCTTAGATCAGTCTTTACTGAGGTCCGTTAATAATTCAGCAAAGACAGATTGTAAGGTCACAGCCATCGATAGTACTTTTTTTTCTTTTTTTTCTGTCCCATCTTCCGTGCCACCTCAGCGGCAGTGCACTCCCGCCGCTTATTCCGACACCCCGTCCACAGCCATAACCCAGTCCCGCCGCACCCCCGCACCGGCAACCCACAGGGAGAAGTCAATGTCAAGTCGTCAAGAAGCAACCCACCGGAGGAGACTCTGCACTGCTGCCGAATCACTTCGGTGGTGTTTAGTAGCATCTGTTCCAACATACGCAGGACTCCACCTACTAAGCCCCCTACTGACGACAATAATTGCTTAGTCGCAGAGCCGGCGTGAGTGAGTGAGCTCTCTCTCCGGACGGCGCCACCGTCCGTCCAATGACAGCCCCCATGGATTCGCCGATACCGGTGACCCCGACGGAACCAAGCTAAGGCTACAGACATGGAGAGGGACATCAAAATCGAGGTCACCTTGAGAGCAGGGCATGAAGGGGCACAGAATTTGAGACTTTTTATGCTGATCGATGAGGATGAGGATGATGAAGATGATGCTACGGAATTTCATTTCGGTCTAAGACTGCATGACAGGGCTGTACTCTACGCTTCCTTTCATGATATATCCCGGCGTCAGTCGTGCCCGAGCAATAGACACCTACAGTGGTGGTCAGAAAATGTGAGCAACACACTCAGAGACGCATCCATTAGGTGGATGAAACTCGACTGTGTGGTCCCAGTCTTCCCGACCGAGCCCGCAGCAAACTCAACTCTGGGTAGGAGCCGGTCGGGGCAGAAAAAAATCCCCCCATGACTTTGACGGGAATCGAACCAGCGACCTCCCAGCCGGGAGTCCGCGACGCTAACCCCTTCGTCACGGCGGCTGGTTCGATAGGATCTTTGCTCTCTCTCTCTCTCTCTCTCTCTCTCTCTCTCTCTCTCTTCTCTCTCTCTCTCTCTCTCTCTCTCTCTCTCTCTCTCTCTCTCTCTCTCTCTCTCTCTCTCTCTCTCTGACAAACACAATACATTATTCACACTGTCGAGCTTGTTCGCAAGCAAGCATTCAAACACAGAGCGGGAAACAGAGCGGGTGCTCTTCTCCTCAGAGACACACTGTGCAAATGCACGTGTTAATCAAACATAGATTATTCCTGTCTGTAGCGGTTACCATCCTGTGCACCTCTCCCCTCCCAACAGCCATCCTCTGCACTACCACCACACACACAGTCATCTCTGTTTTCGTTTGTTTCTTAAATCTCATCTTCCTTGCCCAACGAGTAGCATTTCTCTCTCTCTCTCTCTCTCTCTCTCTCTCTCCTCTCTCTCCTCTCTCTCTCTCTCTCTCTCTCTCTCTCTCTCTCTCTCTCTCTCTCTCTCTCTGCTTGAATGGGAAGTAGGGCGGAAGGGAAAATGTGGATTCCTGTCGGAAATCGCACATAATTGTACACATTATTCGTGCTGTACGTGCATGAATGCATGTGTACGTTTATGGTAAGGGAACTATAGCAGGGCTACTCATATACCTCTCAGTTCTCTTCATAGATTTGTCTTTGCAGTTAAGATTTGCTAGCTTTGTTTTTCATCCTCTGTGCGTGCTCTCTGTCTGTCTGTCTGTCTGTCTGCCTGTCTCTTTTTCTCTCCCCCCTCTCCGGCTCCCTCTCTCTTTCTCTCTCTGTATCTCTCTGTGTCCCGCATAGTGCATAGCCCATCTACTACATTTGCCCTATTGAGATGACCACCCTGATATTGCCCTTTTGCGGCTGGCTGGATTATAAGCTTCATTATCTCTTTCACCGTCTATTTACCCGCATTAAAATTCTCTCTTAAAATCTCTCTCTCTCTCTCTCTCTCTCTCTCTCTCTCTCTCTCTCTCTCTCTCTCTCTCTCTGTGTCAATTACATACATTAATGTATTTGTTGGGATCATCGCAAAATACTCTCTCTCTCTCTCTCTCTCTCTCTCTCTCTCTCTCTCTCTCTCTCTCTCTCTCTCCCGTCAATTGCATACATTACTGTGTATTGTTGGGATCATCGCAAAATACTGTAAACTTCCTCAAGGTCAGACTGGCCGTCGAGCTCTCTCAATGCAACGTTCTTTTTGGACGACGAAAGGCCAAACAACGGTCTTGTTTAGCGAGGAAAAAAAATAGCTAGCTAAATGCTTCGTCATTATTCTTTCCTCTGCCGAAAGCTGTTGGCTGCGCTGTTCCCTGAAGGGCACACACACACACAGACTGCAGACGCCGACCTCCATCTGCCTGACACGGCAGATAGGCCACGGAAAGCGACAAGCTGAAATTGGTCTTGTCCTGACAAATGAGGGAGACGCACGACTGTTTTGGCCGGATGGGTGACATCACCACCACCACGTTTCCCTTTCCCTCTCCCCTTCTTCCCCTGTCTCTTTTCCCTCCCTCTTCCACCCCCTTCCCAACCAAACATAAATGCGAGTATGAACACGCATGCATTTGTGCGCATTCACACACACACACACACACGCACACACGCACGCACACACGCACACACACACACACACACACACACACACACAAAATATAGAATGCGAGAACATTTGTGATGCATGGACCCTTTCCTCCCCAGTTTTGTGAAGAGAAAAAAGTTCGTTTTCCCCTTTTACATATTTCATTGCCTTCATAAAGCTCTTCAAGATAATATCCACTGCATCGTGAACGATTTCAATATTTCCGTTTATCAGATTACGCTGTTATTATGAAGAATATCAAGTCGACTAATCTTCTGATTGTTCCTTTGCGTTCTAATTTGATAGACATATAGTGTAATGTATTGCTACAGAGGAGATTCAGACAGAACCTGTTGCCTTACTCTGAACAACACAAAAATTGATGGAGGTCAGTTGTGGCAAGAAAAAAGAGCATCGTTATTGACATTTCTGTTGTCTCTGTGTGCAATATGAGAGATCACCAGAGGGCCCCCGCTATGCACGTAGGATGGGCATTAAATTGTCCTTGGTTTGCATCGACCATCTCAGTTCACCAGACTATAGTTGCGCACATGCAGAAAAGGATACCAAGCTATTACCATTTACTTTAACATTTATTGGCTTTTATTTGTAATTCTTTCTTATCGTAAGTAATAGTAATAGTGCCAGTAGTAGCAGTCGTAGTCGTAGTGTTATCAAAAGTACTTCTACTACTACAACTACTAGTAGTAGTGGTAGTAGTAGCAGCAGCAGTAGTAGTAGTAGTAGTAGTAGTAGTAGCAGGAGCAGCAGCAGCAGTAGTAGCAGGAGTGGTAGTGGTAGTGGTGGTAGTTGTGTTGTTATTATTGCAGTGGTAGTTGGTGGCTGCTGGGACTGAGATAGGCATCTACCTTCGGCGAGTCGCCCAAAATATTTTCAAACTGCCGAAAAAAATTTCAGTGCAGCCAACGTAGGAGCCGAAAGTGTTATTGACAGAATAACATAACCTATGTGGAGCATCAGAGATGTGAGCAAAGGCGGGAATCGGGTTCACATGATCCGGGTGTATGACTGTATGGACTGCACAGCTGGCTTAGCTGCCAGCATCGTTTTGTTAGGAGTGGCTTCCCTTGCCAAATTTCCACCATTCCGCACCCGATGTTTCGAAGCTTTGCATTTTGACAGCCCTTCGCGCTGTTTCGCTCTGGAAACAGAGAATGTTGCCGAAAACCAGAGAAACTCAGACTCAGACCTCGACTATATTTTTCTTTCTTTTGGAAGAAAGACAAAAGCGGGAACCAACCTAACAGTGAATGATTGATATATGGTGGAGTGGATATGTGCAAGAGTTAGAAACTAGAAATGCAGTCCCTTGGTAATACATCAAGCTTGTTTTCTTTAGCATTTCTTTTTGCCAGTTGCCTGCTAAAGACTAAGAATGGCATTCTGGATATGAGCTTGAAACTGCCTG
>JADBJO010000105.1:705000-707500 GCA_016801955.1 Conus betulinus | reverse complement strand
CGTTAGTTTGTTCAATGTCAGTCCATCCAAAGGTTAATCAAAAAACTACTCTAATCGGTCTATCAGAGAGAGAGAGAGAGAGAGAGAGAGAGAGAGAGAGGGTCTTGTGTCTGTCTGGGATTTGTTTGTACGTCCATGCGTGCCAGTACATACGCGCCTGTCGCAATTCGATAGACCTATGGTAATTTCATGTTGATGGCTTTATTGAGTCAGGTTTACAACTTCCATCTAGAGGATTTACGTGGGTATGTAAGTTTACCTTTTAAACCGAGTCGGATTCTGTTCCACGAGGAACCTTGAGAGTCTGTGAGAGGATCAAGGACATTGTGATGAAACAGCTACAAAATACACGAAAACCTGTGTCCATGCGTGCACTCTTTGCTGTATATGTGTTTCTCCGCTCCTTTGTTTGATCGCCCCCTCCCCCCACCCCCTTATTGTTGATCATGGCATTGCGTCGTTTCGTGGTTGCAAGGTTTTCGTCCACGGCCGTTCTTCTTCAGCAGAAAAGCGATGTTCGCTGGAGACATGTCTGGCTGGCTGTCTTTCTGTCACCTCCCTTTTCTGTGCATGTGTGTATATTGGTGTGTGTATGGTGTGTGTGTGTGTGTGTGTGTGTGTGTGTGTGTGTGTGTGTGTGTGTGTGTGTGTGTGTGTGGATAGGTGTGTGTGTGTGTGTGTGTGGTTTGGGGGGGGGGGAGGGGGGGGGGGGGGGCGTGTGTGTGATTAGCGAGTAATTCTGTTGATTTGTACCAACAGTGACATCCCCTGGCGGAAAATGATTTTGCATTTACTGGAAAACTGACAAAAGGGCTGATTCGGGATTGGGCTACCTTGATGGAAGCCTGGTTTCTCTCAAGTGCCATCATCTATTTTTTCGTTCCTTTTCTTTTTCTTTTATAGTCTGCGATTCTCGCTTTAGACTAATGTGGTAAACGCGAACACCGCCGCTGAAAATCAGCCAATGAACGATATAATGGACTTTGCTTTTTGCTGTGGAAAATTCGTTTGGGGTTTTCTACCTCTTACAACCGGGAGGGGAGGGAGAGCGCGGGTCCATTTATCAGGACGAAACGGCTGCTGTTTCTGGGAAAAAATCATTATCATTCGTCAACCGACAGCATGGAACAAAAATGATCTGTCTATTAATTCAGAAATCATCATAGAGAACCCATCGAAGGAAAACCGTTACCAGCTTGGGTCAGTGAGGTCGTGTCAGCTTATGCCTCATATGCGACGTCACCGGCTCATTGGCGGTTTGTTTTAAACATGCCGCGGGGTGCGTTCAGTGTGTGAGCCCTCACTGGCAAATAACAGAGTACTAAATGCAGTTCCAAGAGTGTATCAAATGTTTGCTTGTCTGTAGTTTTGTTCTTGTTTAAAGAAAAATAAGTAAAAGAAGAAGGAGGTATTCACATTTACTTTGCCAGGGAGGGAAGGTGTTTTAACCGGCATCCCTTTTTCGCTCTTCCTTTTTCTTTTTCTTCGTTTTTCTCTGTCAGCAAAATCTGGGAAAAAAAAAAATCTGCAGAAAAAATCTGCAGAACTGGTTTGATTGAAATTGATTGAGCTGGAAAGGTGGAATGTGGCGCAAGGACGACCCTGCTAACTTTTGGTTCGGAGTTTATGCAGTAGATCCGGATTAAAAGGCGGATCCATGATCTGTTCGGATTATGACAAGTTTACCTCTAAATATGGGTAATGTGACGCCACTGTTTACGAATCAATGACTATATACAAAGCCATTTATGTATATATATATATATATATATATATATATATATATATATATATATATTTACAGAATATTAAAACTTTTGGTCATGTGATCGTGACATTTGTGTTTTGCATATATATATTTTTTTGCAGAATGTTATTATGTGTTTGGTGATGTGATCGAGACATTTTGTGTTATGCATATCCTATTAGAAAAGTACATGGCAAGTAACTGCTATTACTAGTACTACTGCTACCACTACTGCTACCACGACTACTACTACCACTACTCTGCTGCTGCTGCTGCTGCTGCTCTGCTGCTGCTACTGATAGTACACTACTGCTTTCGGTTCCGCTGCTGCTGCTGCTGCTGCTGCTGCAGCTAACGTTGCTATTGATGGTGCCCCACTATCACCATCCCTGCTGTGCCACCACTAACGGTTAGCGGTCGTCGGCCTCCAGTTGTTCTGGACTTCTAAGTCAGTGTTGCAAAAGATCAGAGTGAGTATCAAGGTAATTCAACACATACATGACCTCATTGAATCCTCGTCGTCGTCGTCATCGTCATCATCAACAGCAGCTGCAGCAGCGGCGGCGGCGGCGGCGGCGGCGGCGGCAGCAGCATAAAAAAATAGATAAATAATTATAATCACGGAGACGTTTTCAGCGTTTTTTTTTCCGGGTGAACTCGGAACACCTTTTATGCAAAGTTACAATGAACATGAATACTAAATAAAGGAAAGTACAAATTGAAAAGGTGGAGCTTCCTGTTCCCTAATCCCCA
>JADBJO010000105.1:672500-687500 GCA_016801955.1 Conus betulinus | reverse complement strand
ACCACCACCACCACCCACCACCACCACCAGCAACAACAACAACAACAACACAACACAACAACACAACACACAAACACACACACACACAACACACACACACACACACACACACACACACGTCATGCATAAACATATCCTAATCCTGTCTGAGAGTCATAATGTGCGTGGAGCAAGAGCATCTGTATTTAACCAGTACCGTACAAAAACGGTATTTTTTGAACTGAAACAGAAGGAAAGGACAGAGTCATTCCCCAAACTCCCACCTCCCTCTCTCCACACCTTCTCCTCCTCGCCTCTCTCCCGCCTCCTTTCTTTCCCCATTTTTCTCTGGTTGCCTGTGTGTGAACTGGTTCGGTCCCAAGCCAAATCAGCAAATAGCTGGAACTTTGTTACACGGAAGTTGGAGATTCGCTATTGATGTATATACCCGACTCAGTTGACATGGCAGTATTGTGTTTCACGATTTGTACATCTAGAAGTTGGAGTAGGCGGCAGGCAGGTGCTCAGGTGGTTTGAAACTTGTCGGTGTGATTGGTTCTCTCTCTCTCTCTCTCTCTCTCTCTCTCTCTCTCTCTCTCTCTCTCTCTCTCTCTCTCTCTCTCTCTCTCTCTCTCTTCTAAGAAAAAGATAGACCGACCGACCGACAAACAGACACAGAGAGGCAGACAGACAGACAGAGAGAAGGGTAGAGAAAGAACAGAGCGTGTGAATGGGGGAAGAGCAACCAGTCTTGCTTTCACTGCCACTGGTCATAGCAGAAAACAGCACTAACTGAATGAAACCACTGACTCTTGACAGCAACATCATCAACCAAGCGCCAGTCTGACCAAACTCCCAGTATCACTGCATAAATTATCCACGGTGGGTTTTTTTTTTTTTTTGTAAGGATTCCCCGGTTCACAAAGAAATCCTGTTCCAAGCACTTCCTGTTCTCTGTCGGTGTCAGTTCCCTAGCTGACTGACATTAGGGGCAAATCAATGTTCAGCTCAAGTCGTTCCGCATTTGTTTTTTACGCTGTATGTTTAAAAATGTACACATATCATTTCATTGCAAGCTTGATCGATTTTTTTTGCTTTTTTTTGCTTCTTGTGCACGTTGCACCTCTCTCTCTCTCTCTCTCTCTGTCTCTCTCTCTCTCTCTCTCTCTCTCTCTCTCTCTCTCTCTGTCTCTTTCTGGCTGTCTCTCTCTCTCACTCTCTCTCCCTCTTCATTATTGCCATCTTCTCACTCTCTAATCCATTTTTACTGTGTGTGTGTAAATGCTACATCCTGCATGTGTTTATAGTAATTAGTCTGCATACACGTGCGGCCGCGTGCGCGCACACATACACACACATACACACACACACACACACACACATACATACATGAATGCACGCACGCACACACACATACATCCACACTCACACACACACGTATGTACACAACAACAACAACAACAACAACAACAACAGAGAGAGAGAGAGTGTGTGTCTCTAATGTCACGAATAGTGCATAGACGTTAAATGAAACACACACACACACACACACACACACACACACACACACACACACACACACACACACGCTCGCGCACGCACGCACACGCACGCACGCACGCACACACACACACACACACACACACACAACACACACACACACACACACACACACACACACACGTATTGGTGGGATATTCGGCAATACCTTAAACCGTTCTCGTGGTCGATGAAGATTTGGCGCTGCGTTTTATCTGCCGTCACAATGCAACATTCTTTTGCACGACAAAGACCATCCTAGCCAAGAACAAAAATAGCTAGCTAACTGCTTCATCATTATTCTTTCCTCTGCCGAAAGCTGTTGGCTGCGCTGTTCCCTGAAAGGCACACACAGACTGCAGACGCCGACCTCCATCTGCCTGACACGGCAGACAGGCCACGGAAAGCGACAAGCTGAAATTGGCCTTGTCCTGACAAATGAGGGAGACGCACGACTGTTGTGGCCAAATGGGTGATGATATGATCACCCCCACCACATTTTCCCTTTCACTCCCCATTCTTCCCCCGTCTCACCTTCCCTTTCTCCTGCCCTGCCTTATACGTAGTTGCGCGCGCGCGCGCGCGCCGCGCACACACACACACACACACACACACACACACACACACACACACACACACACACACACACACACACACACACACACACACACACGTGTGCGCGCATTTGTAGATAGTGATTACGTTTTTGATGCATTGAAGCTTTTGCTCCTGATTTTGTGTTGTGGAGTAGCGGTTCAGTTTGACTGTTGATGTTTCATCGCGGTCCTAAAACTCTGTGTTTCTCCATTACAAGTCAGTTTGCTTCACCCCTCTTCCGATGATATTCACTGGGTCATTGATGCTGTCAATATTTTAGTTTATCAAATTACACAGTTATAATGAAGAATGTCTGTCCAGCTCTCTGAGTGCTCTTTTTTTTTTCTAGTTTAATAAACAGGTGACGTGCCCTATTGTTACAGGAGAAATTAGATAGGCCCTGTTACTTTAATCTGAACAAACAAATTATGATGGTTGGTTGTGGGAAGAGCAAAAACATAACAACAACACAACCAGAGGCCAGCTATGCGTGTAGGAAGGGTATCAAATGGACTTTGGTTTGGCATCGAGTGTCCTCGTGTCACCAGACCACAGTTGTGCGCGTACAGAAAAGCATTACTTTGACATTTATAAGTCTGTTTTGTTTGTTTGTTCAGGGTTTTTTTTTTTTTTTGGGGGGGGGGGGGGGGGGATCAGTTCTGATTACAAAGTCGACCAAAATGAGACAACACAGGCTTATTATCCTTTCTTAACACATGTAGCAGTAATAGTCGCAGTAGTAGCATTCGCAGTGGGAGCGCTACTGTTACTACTACTACTACTATTACTACTACTAAGTAGTAGTAGTAGTAATAGTAGTAGTAAGAGAGTAGTAAGAGTAGCTATGAAAATAACAGTAGACGACTGCAGTGACATAGGCAGGCATCAGCCATGGAAAATCGCCCACACTATTTTCAGATTGCCAGGAATGTTCCAGCCCAGTCAGCCAATGAGCCGGAGGTTTCAGGGACAAATCAACACAGCCTGCGATGAAGTATCCCAGACGACAGCAAAGACGGGAATCGGCTTCACAGGATTCGGGTTTGTGGCTGTTCGGATGGCAGACTGGCTTACTTGCCAACATTGTTTTGTTTTAAGCGAGTTGCTTCCGTTGATAAATTCCCAACATTCCGAACCCTGTGTTTTGCAGCTTGCGTTTTGAGAGCCCCATCGTGCACTTTCGCTCCAGACCCAGAGAATGCTGCCGAAATCAAACAAATTCAAACTCATACCCGGACAATGTTTTTCTTTCTTTTGAGAGAAAAGGCCGAATCGGGAACCAGCCTAACGGTGAAAGTTTGACATAATGTAGGGCGAACATGTGTGTGGGGTCAGAACTAGAAATAAAGTGGTTTCAGAGTGCATCAGCCTTGTTTTATGAGCTTTCCGTCCTGCCATTTGAGTCCCACAGACAAAGGGAGCCCCGCCAGATAGCAGCCTAAAGAGCTGCGAATGCTTTAAGGAATTATGAATTTGTATGCCAAATGCACATCCATGAAAATAGTTATATTCTTCCAATAATAGTGGTAGTAATAGGTGCACCGGATTTAGCTGCATTGATAGTGTTAGATAGTAATAGTAGTAATCGTAGTCATTGTTTGAGTGTGCCCACCTCTCTCTCTCTTCCCCTCTCTCTCTCTCTCTCTCTCTCTTCTCTCCTCTCTCTCTGGGGAGAGAGAGGGGGAGAGAGAGAGAGAGAGAGAGAGAGAGAGAGAGAGAGAGAGAGAGAGAGAAGAGAAAGAAGAAGAAGAAGAAGAAGAAGAAGAAGAAGAAATGGATGAGATCAACATAAAATTCCAATTTTTTGCCACGTATTTCATCATATTATGTTGTTAAATGATAGCTTGTCTTCTGTCTGTACGTGTTATTCAGTACAGAGAAAGCGAATGTTAACGTGACTGTATGGTTATAGCGTACCTTCTACGTTACACTTATTTAACAAGAAAAAATGTTCAAGGTTAGAAAAAGAAATCAAAGGCACATATAAATGGCACACATCATTATATTCCTATGGTTTCTCGATGGAACTTGCAGACGTCTCGTGAACTTGACGGGTTTCAATCCAAACACAAAGAGAACGACACAATTTTCGCCGTCAGGAGTTTACATACACTAGAATATATGTGTGTGCGCTAGGAAGACAGTGTGTGTGTGTGTGTGTGTGTGTGTGTGTGTGTGTGTGTGTGTGTGATTTTTTTCTCAGAAAAACAGAGGACAAAGAAAGGAAAGGTGGAGGAGAGAGAGAGAGAGAGAGAGAGAGAGAGAGAGAGAGAGAGAGAGAGAGAGAGAGAGAGAGAGAGAGAGAGACAGACAGGTAGACAGACAGACACATAAAGACAGAGACAGGCAGACACACAGAGGCACACCACACACACACACACACACACACACACACACACACACACACACACACACACACACAGGGAGAGAGAGAGAGAGAGAGAGAGAGAGAGAGAGAGAGAGAGGGCGTTATTAAGGTTATGAGAGACGTGGAGAGGGTACGGTTGGATGGGTGTAGTAGGATAGAAATTGGAGAAAGGGAAAGGATAGAGAGGGTTTTCTGACTGTTCCACCATCAGATGTTAGTCAGTTGAAATTGATCTTTTTCATCTTCTTCAAAATGTTTTCTCATGGTCTGTAATGAATGATTTGTGTACAATTTACCGCTACGTTGTTAGGTGTCAGTCCAACCAAAGGTCAGTGATAAAACTATGTGGTTTTAATCGGTCAGAGAGAGAGAGAGAGAGAGAGAGAGAGAGAGAGAGGGGAGAGAGGGGACAGACAGACAGACGAACAGAGCGAGTTTTCTTGTGTCTGTATGGGATGTATGGGTACATCCCTGTGTACGAGTACATATGCGCATGTCTGATCCGATAAACTTGCAGTGATTTCATGTTAATGCATCTTGCTGACTCACGTTTACTACTTCCATCTTAAAAACTGTACTTAAGCATGTGATTTTACCTTTCACGACGAAGTCGTATTCCTTTACGCGAGCGACCTTGGCAGAGTCTGTAAGGATCGAAGACACTGTGATGAAACATGGAGAGCTACAAAACACATACAATGTGTGTCTGTGCATCCGCATCGTTGGTCGTCGCCGCTTCCCTGCCACGGACATTTAGAAATGGCGTTACATTGCTTTGGATGTCGCAAGGTTGACAGTCACAGCCATTCTAATAGTCACAGCCATTCTAACAGCAAATGACGTTCGCTGATAACATGCGTGGCTGTCTGGCGTCCCTTGCCTTGTCCGTGTGTGTGTGTGTGTGTGTGTGTGTGTGTGTGTGTGTGTGTGTGTGTGTGTGTTGAGATTGTGTGTGTGTGTGTGTGTGTGTATGTGTGTGTGTGCGCGCGCGCGCGCGCGCGCGCGCGATCAAATGTCTGTGTCCTCGGGCGTGATGTGATTGTTCTTTAAGTTTTCTTAATTGTAGTCTCTGTCAACGCGGTCGTCCTTTAACCTGCGAATGCTGGTTTGTTTGTCTGTTGACAGGATTACTTTTGTTCCTGTTGTAACCACGCTTGGTCAAAAGATAGAATGTGGCTCAGAGATGAACATATCAAACGGTGATGCGGATCTGCAACGTTCTGATCATCAAATGATGAAATCCAGCATGATCACAGGGAGTAGCTCCTTCAGTCCGTGTCAAGAGATACTTGCCTGGGATGCATATTCCCTTCACATTACTGTTAAGATTATCACAAACAATGCCACGTGGCATAAACACAATGCGTTTATTATGAACATTTTACATGTGTCCACGAAGTATTACATTATCATCAAATATAGATACCTTCGTATAATGCAAACATTGACGTGCTGTTTGTTTGTTTTTGTTTGTTTGTCTTTATATACGCTTACACGAAATAACTTTATTGGACCGTACCTACAGTGACTTCCCCCGGCGGGAAACGGTTCGGTATTCACTCAAACTGACTGACTTAAAGGCCAGATCCGGGACTTGGCCGACCTTGTAGGAGGTCTGCTTTCTCTCAAGTGCCATAGTCCTCCCCCCCCCCCCCCCCCCCTCCCCCCCCCCCCCCCCCCCCCCCCCCCCCCCCCCCCCCCCCCATTATCACATTAGACTGATGTGGTGGCTAACACCGCAGCTCAAAATCAGCCAGTGGTCTGCTAGCCTCATAATGGTTTTTGCTTTAGAAAATTCATTTGGCTTTCTGCCGCTTTCAGCTGGCAGTGGGGAGTGCGGGTCCATTTATCAGGACAAAACGGCTATTTCTGGGAAAGTTATCATCATCCGTCAACCGACAGCATGGAATCATGATTATCTGTCCATAAATTACGAAATCATCAAGTGAACCCATTTAATATTCGTTACCATCTTGGTCAGGCAGGTGCGTTTAGTGTATAAATCCTCAGGAGCGAATAACAGATTATCCTGGGCAGTTGTTAGAGTAGATCGTATCCATTCTTGTCTGCCACTATCTTCTTCATTAAAGAAAAATCAACAAATGAAATAAGTACACGGTATATATATGTTTACCTTCCCGACAGGACCGGCTGTTAACCCAGGATCCATTTCTTTTGTGTGTGTGTGTGTGTGTGTGTGTGTGTGTGTGTGTGTGTGTGTGTGTGTGTGTTTTAAATCTTCTGTGTTTTTTCTTGCTGGTTTTTTTCTCTGCCAGAAACAAACAAACAAACAAACAAACGAACAAATAAACAACTACAGAACCGATTTCAGCTAAAAAACTGGTGGGAGGTAGTGGGGTGGAGTGTGGTGCAGGACGACCTTGCTAACTTTTGGTGCCGTAGATCTAGATTGAAAGACGGATCCAGGATTTCTTTGGCAGGACCACAACAAATTTAATATCTCTGAGCATGAATAATGTGACGTCACTATTTACGAATTAATGGCTATATACACACTGACATATTTTCCCTGAATATTAATTGCTACTTCTTCTACTGCTACTGTTTCTGCTGTTGATGCTGGTGGTGGTACCGTTGCTACTGCTGGTGCCCCACTATTCCACTTCCTGCTTGTGTTATTACTGATAGTAATAGTAGTCTTCGGTTTCCATTTGCGCTGGACTTCTCCACCAGAAACTGCAAGAGATCAGACGATGAGGATTACGGTAGTTCAATCTAACACGAACTCATTGAGGAAAGACGACGGTGATGATGATGATGGTGATGGTGATGATGATGATGATGATGATGATGATGATTCAATCTAACACGAACTCATTGAGGGAAGACATTGGTGATGATGATGATGATGATGATGATGATGGCGATGATGATGATGATGATGACGATGATGATGATGATGATGATGATGATGAGGGCTTTTTGAGAGGGCGTTTCTCCAGATTAGCTCAAGGCACTTTACATGCATGAAAGTAACAAAGAACATGAATATGAAACAAAGGAAATCACATATTCAAAAAGGGGAGCTCCCTGTCCCCTCATCCCCACCCCGTCTCTCCCACACAAACACACTGTGCCCATACGCGCATGCCAAAACGTATTCACCTTGTAGATGCAAAGTGTGCAGACGTCAGTGTCCAGTCTTCACAGATTTAAAAGAGGCCGTGGTAGTACAGTGCCTGATGGCGACAGACCCTGATGGGAAAGAGAGAACTCCGACCAAGTGATTTTCCCCCTGGTGGACGGAATATGAAAGATGCTAATACTTCATCTGAAAAAAGAACGGTGATCATATGAACATGCCGCTGTGGTGACGTCAGGATTAGAGACCGTCCTCTGAACAGAACGTCCTGTGTATCAAAGTCACTTTTTCGCACAAGTTTGCCGGGCAAGGCAAGCCGAATGCAGAAGCCTTTTTTTTTTTTCGCCATGTCTGTGAACGGCCAGCCACCAGAGATGTATCAAATGGCACAATACAAGCAACAGACAAATGGATCCTGACAGTTACGTTTCTTTGTTACAAATAGGTAGATTGTGAATTCAAAGGAAGACAGTAATAAGCATTGTTTGTACAAAAAAGCCAGAAAAAAAATGGTAGACTATACTGACTTCCCTCCCTCCCTCCCCTCCCTCCCTGGGCTCTCTCTCCTCTCTCTCACCTCCTCTCTCCTCTCTCCCTCTCTCTCCCTCTCTCTCTCTTTTCTCACTCTCTTGTCCTCTCTCTCTCCTCTCTGTCTCTCTGTCTCTCTCCTCTCTCCTCTCTTCTTCGCCTCTCCCTCTCTCCATCGGCCAGCCTCTCCCTTCATCTCCCTCCTCTCCATCACAATAAATCTCTCGGACAAAGGGCATAGTACAGTCTCCTCTCCAAGCTCTCTCTCCAGATTTTCATATTACAGGATAGTCATTCAGTTAGGAAAAAACAGAGCTCGTGACCCTAAATTTAAAGTTGACAAACCTGAAGAAGTCTCTCGAGTAGTTCTCCTCTCCTCTCTCCTTCTTCTCCCTCTCTCTCTCCTCATCCCTCTCCAGCTCTCTCTCTCTCCCTCGTCCTCCCTCTCTCTCTGCGCCTCTCTCTCTCTCTCTCCTCTCTCTCTCTCCCTCTCCTCTCCTCATCCCCTCTCTCCTCTCTCTCTCTCTCTCTCTCTCTCTCTCTTTCCTCTCTCTCGCCCCTATTTATCTATTCAGCTGGAAACAACATGGAAAACTTTGGTGCGTTTCAAAAACCTGTGTGCGCATGATTGTCTCCTCGTGTGCAAGTCTCTCTCTCTTCTCTGGTACACTCTCTCTCCTCTCTATCATGTATATGAGCTGGTCATGAAATCCATGCTCAATGTTGTGCCGCATGATTTAAGAAACGTGTGCAAGGTTTTCTTTTTGTGGTGTGAATGTCAGGGTGAGGGAGATTCACTGAGAGAAAGCTTGAGAGAGGAAGAGGGAGAGACAGAGAAAAGGATAGACGGAAAGACATAAAGAGGAACAGTGAGACAGATTTTTTTTTTCTGGAATTTCTGGAAAGTTCACTTGACACGTATCTAACTGTCCGATATGTAGGATTATGCGTCTGGTTACATGTATCTAACTGTCCGGTATGTAGGATTATGCGTCTGGTGACCTGTATCTAACTGTCCGGTATGTAGGATTATGCGTCTGGTTACATGTATCTAACTGTCCGGTATGTAGGATTATGCGTCTGGTGACCTGTATCTAACTGTCCGATATGTAGGATTATGCGTCTGGTTACATGTATCTAACTGTCCGGTATGTAGGATTATGCATCTGGTGACCTGTATCTAACTGTCTGGTATGTAGGATTATGCGTCTGGTGACATGTCACTGTATGTCCTGTTCCCAAAAAAAACGCAACCCAAGCTGTTTAAATGATTACCGACCAGTTGCCCTCACATCTGTTGCAATGAAATGTCTTGAAAGAATTGTCCTCGGTTATGTTTTAAAAGATACTACACAGTACCAAGACCCGTTTCAGTTCGCATACCAACAGAACAGATCAACAGATGATGCCACACTCACTCACACTTCCATCATGCTTTTTTACACCTCGAAAAACCTGCCTCCTTTGTACGCATTCTCTTTATTGATTTCTCATCAGCATTCAACACCATACAACCACATCTGATGGCAAAGAAAAACTCATTAACATAAATGTGGGTAACAAGCTCATTCTTTGGATAATTGATTTTCTTACACAGAGGACACAGTCTGTTCGATATCAAAGTGTTGTTTCGTCTTCCAGAGTCATTTCAACTGGCGCACCCCAGGGTACTGTTTTATCACCAGTGCTTTTTACTCTGTACACAAATGATTGTTCAGGAAGTGATTCAACTTTGTACATTAAATATTCAGATGACTCAGCACTTGTGGATCTTTCCAACTCTGATTCTGTTTACTTCAAGGAGGTTCAAAATTTTGTTGACTGGTGCGATCATAACTATCTTGATCTGAATGTAACAAAAAAAAGAAAGAAATGTTGATTGATTTTAGAAAGAATCCAAAAGCTGTACCACCCCCCCTTTTTATCAAAGGTGCTGAAGTAGAACGTGTTGAATCATACAAATATTTAGGAACTTTTATAGATAATAAGCTGAATTTTTAAATCCCATGTTGAGTATGTCCCACAAAAAATGTCAAAAACCCAGATTATATTGTCTTCGCAAGCTGCGATCATTTCATGTGAATACTGACATTCTTCGGACATTTTATTTCATGCTTCTTGGAATCTGTTCTAACTTTCTCATTTATATGTTGGTATGGTGGGTTGACTGTGAAGAGCAGAAATGTGCTTGAGAAAGTGGTGAACGTGGGAGGAAAAAAATCGTTGGTGAGAGACAAAAAAGTCTAAGTGAGCTATACAGGTGCCGTGTTGTTTGTAAAGCGAAGAAGATTACGTGTGACCCAGACCCACATTCTTGCAAATCAGTATGACCTTCTTCAGTCAGGACGAAGATATCGATCGGTTAAATGCAGAAGTGTCAGATTTAAACAAAGTTTTATTCCCCTGTCCATTGATTTCATGAACCGAGAAGATGTTTAATTGAAATCCAAATTCCTCTATATGAATGTATGTCATATGTGAGAAAATGGGTAATGTGGCTAAATTATTGTTTATTTGCTGTGAAGGTGTGTGACCACAAATTAATTTCTCAAATTGAGATAATAAAGTTGACTTGACTTGACTTGATGTATCTAACTGTCCGATATGTAGGATTATGCGACTGGTTACCTGTATCTAACTGTCCGATATATGTAGGATTATGCGTCTGGTTACCGGTATCTAACTGTCCGATATGTAGGATTATGCGTCTGGTTACCGGTATCTAACTGTCCGATATGTAGGATTATGCGTCTGGTTACCGGTATCTAACTGTCCGATATGTAGGATTATGCGTCTGGTGACCTGTATCTAACTGTCCGATATGTAGGATTATGCGTCTGGTTACCCTGTATCTAACTGTCCGATATGTAGGATTATGCGTCTGGTGACCTGTATCTAACTGTCCGATATGTAGGATTATGCGTCTGGTGACCTGTATCTAACTGTCCGATATGTAGGATTATGCGTCTGGTTACATGTATCTAACTGTCCGATATGTAGGATTGTGCGTCTGGTTACCTGAGAGAAAAGCTCATCAGAAAGAATCCATTCCTATGGGACTCGTGTCTTCTGTCTGGTACATACAAACACAACCATGCTGCGAGACCCGAATCATTATCAGGGAGAGATAAGGACAACGAATGACAAATCCGTTGGTGTCACGCCAGGATTCCACACGTATAGGGAGTAAAAAGTCTCGAAGGACAAGCGTGGGCGGAGTTGTTCATGACGTCATGAGGCATTCCTTTCTGGGATCGGAGAGCACGCGATACTGAGGTGAAAGAATATATCCATTGATCCCCTTAATCCATTAATTGCTTCATTGAAATCAGCGTCCCTGTCAACGAACGCGCACACAACCACACACACACACACACACACACACACACACGCACACACGCGCACACACACGCACGCACGCACGCACGCACAGACTGGGCGCATGCAATCATATTCACGTAAAACCACACGGTTATGCATAATTACATTGGCCGTCATTTAACACGATGTTGCACAGTTGTTCGACGTTCATGTGTATGAATATGTATATAATCAAAATGACATGCATGCATGCACCATTCCACACAAATTACGCACGTGCATCTCTCTCTCTCTCTCTCTCTCTCTCTCTCTCTCTCTCTCTCTCTCTCTCTCTCTCTCTCTCTCTCTCTCTCTATCTCTCTATCTCTCATCTACACACACACACACACACATGACACACATGCACACACATGCACACACACACACACACACACACACACACACACACACACACACACACACACACACACACACACACACACACACACACACACACACACACACACACACTCGTATTAATGGACTCTCCACTTTACATCGCCCCACCGATGCACACCCACCAGCGCACACACGTCTACAGTATACACTGAGGTCCCTGAGAAAGTTAAAGTCTCCTGTCAGTCGACATGTGTTTGATCATCATTGTGTCTGTTATTGGAAAGGCCAGTACGAGTCTGCCCCAGTCTCTGGGAGTCTTCGCAGTGTTGGCCTTAGACTATTCCAGTATTTGGATGGTGATGTTTCTTGCTCTTCCTTTACGTCTGGATGTGCAGCCCCTTCCTCTCTTGATGTTCAGTTCTGAAGGATGTTCAATGGTATAGTGGCTTTGCATAGGAGATTCTTCACATTGCTTATCACATCAGATCAGCAGAGTTATAATCCAGTTTTTATCGTTGCCTTGCCAGCCAGTATGTGTGCTCTGTCATTTCCTTTAACACCTGCATGACCTGGGCAGTACATCCATGATCTTATGAGTCTCTCCCATAGAAGGTTGCACATTACTTCATGCCAAGCAGGGCTTCCCATTCTACTCTCCACGTTTTGAAATAGGTTCATGGAGTCCGTCAGTATCATGGCCTGCTGAGTTTACAACTGGTCTGTGGATGAGAACCAGTGGAGTGTTTGTGTCACTGCTTCTCCTTCCATTGTTAGACATGAAGTTGTTAAACTGTATGTATCATTGTCTTCCAGAATACACTGCGGCCATTTTTATTCCACTATGCATTTCCAGTCTGAATTATCTTTGGTAAAGGAACCGTCAGTGTAGGTAACAATTTCTTCTTTTGTGACAAGGTTTTTCACCTACATCAAGCACGACCGCCCCCCCCCCCCCCCCCCCCCCCCCACACACACACACACACACACACACGCACGCGCGCGTGCACGCACACGCGCATATACACACGTTTGACAGCTCCATCGGCATATTAAATAAATAAAAGGCTTTCAGTCCTGTTTCAGGTAATTCGTGCAGACGATCCTCAGGAAGAACTTAATCGGCAATTTTGGGCAGTCATTACAGGCATAATTATATAAAACTGGACAATTGAATCCAATGAAGAACAAATCACCGACTTCATTAGTGATGACCGTTTCCATTCCAGAGACGGGTCAGTTCGACGGAACCAAGATTTTCCCGATTACTTTCGGTTCCGCTTTGTGTCATTTAATTCAGTCGCTGTGAAAAAAAAAAAAAAACAAAAAAAAACTTATGTTCTTGTCTTCCAGTCACGTCATAAAATGAAAGGCGGATTCGTGCTATCTTCGACAATTTGTAACAATACAATATCAAAGGACCTGTTCCATCATTCCCACACCCCTTCAGTCACTTCTATCGTCCCGATCCCACACCCCACACACACACACACACACACACACACACACACACACACACACACACACACACACATGCCCGCGCGCACACACGCACACACACGAAAACACACACACACACCTGCACACACCTGCACACACACACACACACACACACACACACACACACACACACACACACACACACACACACACACACACAAGGGGGATAGGTGGAGAGGCAAAACGGTGTGAGAACAGGGAGCAACCCTGTCTCACTTCCACCACCATTGGTCATAACGGAAAACAGTGCTAACGTCGATGACATTACTAAATCTTCACAGCTACGCCATCAACAAGCGCCCAACCTGACCAAACACACGGTGTTACTGCATAAAGTATTCACGGCTATTTTTCGTGGGAACCGCCAGAGAGACAGATCCAGTTCTGAGCTCTTGCTGCTGTCTGTTGATGTCAGTTCTCTAGTCTGCTGACTTCAGAGGCAAATGGATGTTCCCTCCAGTCATTCCAGATTATCTTATTATTCTTTTTTTTTAAAAAAAAACAAACAACAACAACAACAACAACAACAACAACAACAAACAACAACAACAACTACTGTGCGCATGTCATTTTATTGAAAGCTACGTCTCCGACTTTGTTGTGCCTCAGTTGAAGGTTTCTCTCTCTCTCTCTCTCTCTCTCTCGCCTCTCTCTCTCTCTCTCTCTCTCTCTCTCTCTCTCTCTCTCTCTCTCTCTCGATATATCTATATATATATATATATATATATATATATATATCTTTCTCTGTATCATTCTATCTCTCTCTCTCTCTGTCTGTCCTTCTGTCCGTCCTTCAGTCTGTCTGTCTGTCTGTCTCGCTGTCTCACCCTCTCTCCCTGTACTTGTGTCAACTCACTCTCTCATCAAATATCATTACGAGTGCCTAGGTGACATGTTCAGCGTACGTTTATGGTATGCATGCATTAATAAGAGAGAGAGAGAGAGAGAGATAAACAGATAAAGAAATGTAAATGGCCTCAAAAAACTTTCGTGTCATGAAAAGAATGTATTCTGTTTCATGAGAAATTATAACCGTGTTCATGCCATTTCTTCATCATATTCTGCTGTCTTGTTCGTCACGTAATGAAATTCGGTCCATTTTGCATCAGTGATTACGTTTTCTTTTGTAGAAAAAAAACGGAAAAAGCAACTTTGCCTGTAAATGCAGACTAAAATGTCCTTCAAGTGCGAACAAAACAGACCAAGGAAGCCCCTTCCCGTCTCTTTCCTCTTCTCCACCGTTACTTCCACTTTCTCACGCAAGTTTACCCAGTGTCCGGCCTGGTACGACAAATGTGCAGGATTCATTCGGATTTTTTGTATGTATGTATTTTTTTTTTTCGTTTCAGTTTGGACTCCTCTGGGTTGTATCCTTCAACTGCAACATGTTCCTGCCGGTTAGCGCCGTAGAACTGGCGCCAGTTAACGTGTAGGCTACACAGCATAAGACCCCTGGAGTCAAACCATATCGCATCACCCCTTGCGTCTTTCCGGCCGTTCTGTGTACATCTACCCGTTTCGATTCCAGACAGAAAAAGGGTGCATACAAAAAGCATGAAGTAGACGACTGGGATGGTAGTGGCTGCCGGTGGGATTATACTGCACAGGCTTGGAGTTTGGAAGGCTCTAGATACACGCTTTGAATCCCGTCATGAGCTGAACTGTGTTTCTCCATTGGGCCTGAAGAGGC
>JADBJO010000105.1:662500-667500 GCA_016801955.1 Conus betulinus | reverse complement strand
AGTTTACGGCCCTTACTAGCTCCTACGCAGAGTCAAATGTGCTTTCGGCTCAGATGGAAGACTTGTACCACACCGTTTCGTGTCATTGATTAAAAGGATGTATCGGTGAGAATATTCTCCAAAAATCCTGATCAATACCATAAGTGTTTGTAATTCGCGGATGACGCCATGTCGTGTATTCTCAGACAAAAGTGGAAGTGCCCAGCCTCATCGTCATCGTCAGTGTCATCATGAGAAAGAGGCAAAGGCCATTTATGTCCTGCTGTCATGAGAACCTCATTTTCTGTCCACGTCCATACCCGTGTGGTCTTCCCGTCTAAATCGTCAGTACTGGCAAGTTCTTAGGGACTGATGTTGGATGAACCGGAAGGAGAGGTTGGGGAAGGGGAGGAGGGGGGAGGGTTGAAATGAAGTGGGCGCTTGCTCACTTTGGCGCCACGACTAGGCAATTACTGATGTCAGCAGAGCTGTCCTGTGTGTGTTTGATCACAACACGCACCACTGAACATCACCAAAATGCCTCGTAAGAAGCAGTGCAGTGTCATCTGTGGTCAGTGGCGTCACGATGACCGGATATTAATCGCCTGTGGATTGCCAGCTTGAGGCTGCGACAGGATGTGGCTAGATGCTATTATGTATCAGAGAGCTGGAGTAAGCAGCGTGTGAGTGATGCCTCTGAGAAAGTGCAGAACATGAGACCAGAGCCAAACAAAATCAGATATTAACAGCTTCAAATAGGACCATTTGCGTCATTTCTCAGCCTGATTCACTATTATGTACATAGTATGCAGTCTTTACCTACTGCTGTTATCTACACAGTGTGCAAGCAGTCTTACACCTGAAATGTGTGGGAAAAGAAGACGAGAGTGGAGGCCAGGCTAACAGAGCGGGAGTAATGGAATAAAAAGGGGTAAGAAGGAGAAAAACAGGGAGGAGAGAGCAGAGAGGAGAAGTAGCCCACTAGCATTCTTATCCCCTTTAGTCCTTTTGGGGCATGGAGGACTTGAAACAAAATGAACAAATGTAAACGAAACACATCAAACATCAAAAAATTTTCCCGATAATTAACACACTGGATATAATGTTACACAACTTTACTAAGTTTTAAAAAACTTCGCTAGTTTAGTAACACTTTTTTTTATTACCACAGAGCAAACGACAATAGTTAAATACGGACTTTATACATGTAAATTGTTTTGGTATAAACTTATTTCTAATATCATCATATTTGGTGCATTTCATTACAAAATGAAATTCGTCGCCAAGGTCATCTGGTCGCAGTCCCCCGACAAAATCGTTCATCATGAGGTATTCCAAATCGTCTGCCAGTTTCGATCATGAGTTTATGATTACCACAGCGGAACCGAATTAGTGGGTATATATAAACATCAGGCAACATTTCAATATTTTTTTCACGGCAAAAACTCTGTTTTAAAATTCCTGTAAAATAAACACTTATTACTAGATCTAAAGCATCGTTCCAAGCACGTATGTAAACATCTTCTAATGAATTACGAACATTTCTACAGATACTATGAACAGACGAAAACTTTTGTGTCTCCCACACAAAGTCGAATCCTGTTTCGATAAGGATGTTCCGTATACACATCAACCAGCTAGATGTAAAACCTGATTTCTGTATAAATCATATATACTTGATATACAATCTAGATGAATATTTGTTCGTTTTTGTGGTGAAAGTAAGGATGACCAGAATTTTATCATTCGTGCATATACTTGAACTGAAACAGGATACATTCCTAGTTCTCCATATATTAGTTCTGTTTTAGTAGAACGATTTAAATGAAAAAGATGCTTAAAAAATTTAAGCTGAAAACTTTCCATTAGCTTTAAATCACTATCCCCCCAAATTTCACAGCCATATAAAAGTACAGGCAGTACCATTGACTGGTATAAGTCCAGTACAATGTTTATAGGCAAATTTTGAAATCTTGCCATCTTTAGCAAAGAAAACATTGCATTGCGCTTGGTCATACAAATACTTCTTACATTTATAAAAATTTCCTGTTCTGCTAAAGATTATACCTAAATATTTGAAAGTGTGTACTATTTCTATGGACTGGTTTTTGAACTTTAGTTTTTTTTCTAGGATTATTGCGTCCATTAAAGACTACACCCTTTGTTTTTGCTACATTAACATTAAGCTTCCATGCGGTACAGTACTCGCTTAATACATCAAGAGCATGCTGTAAAACCACAAAAAGAATCTGCAATAACAACAATATCATCAGCGTATAAAAGTAAAAGTAAACTAATGTAACTTAATAAATCTGAGTCAGGGATATTTAAATCAATATTCAAGAAAGCACAGTTACGATCTGTGAGATAAAGTTCAAGATCATTCAAATACAATGAAAATAGCAAAGGTGAAGATTTTTCACCTTGACGAACACCTCTAAAACTGCCAAAATATTCAGATTGACTCCCATTCATAAATATACAAGATTTTATTTGCTGATACATATTCGTGATTACTTGCAAAATCTTTCCATTTACGCCTTCTTTGATAAGCTTTTGCCATAATCCCTGCCTCCAACTGAATCGAACGCTTTTGAAATCAACAAAAACACAAAACATTGCTTTTTACGACTATTGAAAATATCAATTAAACTTTTTAAAAACAAATATATGATCTGTTGTGGAATGATTTCGTCTCTAAAGCCAGCTTGATTTTCCGAAAGTGTGTTGTTATTCTCAATAAAATCTGTCAAACGGTTATTCAGTTTGTTGTGAACAGTTTTCCAACACAACTCAGAAGTGTTATACCCCTATAATTTACAGTCCAATTTACTACCTTTTTTGTTTGTATATTGGCAGAATAAGTCCAGTTAACCATTCTTCTGGTATGGTCCCTGTATCAAGAACTTTATTGAAAAGTTTACAATAACTTGTTTTGAGAACTGGAATGCTTTGTTTTATATATTCATTTCGTTTTTTATCTATCCCACAAGCCTTTCCATTCTTAAGTTGCTGTACAGCTTTTTCAACGTCTTCGTCATTTATTGGTGCATTTAAAAATTCAAGATCATGTTGCAAGTCACAGTCAATATCCCTTTCATTCTCAACACTATCTGGTTGAACATTCAATGATTTAAAATGTAAGAAAAGATCATCCATACTAACAGGGCATTCATTTCTATTTCTGACTTTAATATATTCCCAATATTCTCTTGGTCTATTAGCTTTTAGTTAGTCTACGAATCTTCTTATGCCAATGCTTTGTGTAAATTCTATACGATTTTCTGAGAACTTTTTTGTATTCCTTACTGCTAATTTCAACCTCTCTACGGTTGGGACTAGTATCATTTAATTTAGTTCTATGTTTGGCTGTAAAATACTTTTTTCTATGTTCCCTGCATGTGGCATCAAACCATGGCTTATTTTCGTTACTTTTGTTTGGCTTTTGCTTTGTACCTTTTGATACATGTTTGACTTCTCCCAGTGTGTCTTTAGCTGTTTCTAACAGAATTTGCGATAACAATGTATAGGCATCGGCAACAGAAGCGTTTTTTCATTATCAAGTATATTGTTTAATTCCTCTATGTTTTTAGTAAGTAAGTTTTCTTTAAACCTCACACCTCTAGATGGATCCCACTTCTTAATATTTGCATAAAACAAAGGTCTTCCTGTTTCAGGACATCTAACACTTCTAGTATTTTCACTGAAAATTGAACTTTGAGTAAAAGCATTGTTTGGCGTTCTCTCGCGAAATGCTGAGAGATAAAAGAATTGGACTGTGAACATCTGAAAGCATGGTGTCAAAGGGATCAACACTAAAGTCAGCAATATGTGTGAACAAATAAGATGAACCCAGCATATAATCAATCACAGTACATCCACTACTAGTGCATCGACCAATACCTGCGTCTCTGCCAACTCTCCCATTAAATATAAACAAATTTTGTGATGATTTGCAAAAATCAATAAGTCGATAGCCATAGTTATTAGGTCGACGACGACATCCTGGGAACACCTCGCAATAGGGATTTCAAGATCTTCAATACACAGGTGAAAACTATCAGCAATAATGTCATTGATATTTGTATCAAACTTCAGGAAGTCAGGCAAACATTTAGTATAAGCATTAAAATCTCCCATAAGAAGTACATGGCAGTTAGAATCATGACATGTAAGACTAGATTCCAAATCATCAAAACAGTTAACTGAACCATAAGCAGTTCCCTCTGGAGGAATATAAACTGAACCGACAAGCAGATCTTTGTCATAACCTGTCAGCAGTTTGTTGATTTTTAACCACAAAACGCAGTCACTATCACCATTGGCTTCAGGTTCCAATAACTGAATAAAATCTTCATATGTTTTTTTTTTTTATAAGCAATCGCTATGCCACCGGATCTCTGATACGAAAGATATTTTCGACTAAACAAAGCAATAGAGAAACCAAGATTACTAAAGCAGTCCACTAAATAGTCAGAGTCTTGTGCATCAGTTCTACTTTCGGTGAATGTTAATATGTCAAACTGGGAAATATAATTCGTAAATTCTTTCAACTGCAAACGACTTCTTAGTCCACAAAGTAGGCGCCAGGCAGATGTCCCAAGTGGTTTGACATCTATCTGTGATTGGCCTTCTCTCTCTCTCTCTCTCTCTCTCTCTCTCTCTCTCTCTCTCTCTCTCTCTCTCTGTGTGTGTGTGTGTGTGTGTGTGTGTGTGTGTGTATGTCAGTCTCTGTCTCTCTCTGTCTCTTCTCTTCTCTCTCTCTCTCAGTCTCTCTTTGTCTGTCTCTGTCTCTGTATGGGTGTTTCGGTCTCGCTCGCTCTCTCTCTCTCTCTCTCTCTCTCTCTCTCTCTCTCTCTCTCTCTCTCTCTCTCTCTCTTCTCTCACCTCTCTCTCTTCTCTCATCCACTCTCTCTCTCTCTCCCTCCCTCCCACCCTCCCTCCCTCTCTCTCTCTCTCTTTGATAGAAAGACAGACCAACAGATAGACAGATACAGAGAGAGAGAGAGAGAGAGAGAGAG
>JADBJO010000105.1:657500-660000 GCA_016801955.1 Conus betulinus | reverse complement strand
CGAATGTTATTCAGATTAAGGCCATTGGCCATACTGAAAGGGTGGTACCCGCAATATACATAATATCAATTACTGTCATGAAAGAAAATGACAAGAGAAAGCAAGTACATATGCATCATACAGTCTTATTAGGAATACACAGTACGTAACCTCTTTTGTGCTTCATAAATGTACATAGCAAGGTTAAAGAGAATGTCTTCATTTCTTGACGCCAGGAGTAAATTAACTCTGAAAATACAAGGGTTAGAATAATTCTCTGGCTTTATAAATTTCATCCTAAGGTCTTAAAAGCAGGACAGCGAAAAAGGAAATGAATTTCATCTCCCTTGGGCAGGTTACATAAACGACATGTCAGTTCATTATCATTCACAGTACTGTATCTGAAGCGGTGACAAGCTATATCAGAAACACCAAATCTAAACTTACTTAGCACACTCTTAATATATCTGTTCATATCCATTTTAATGTATGCTTCTATCGCATTAGTTGTTTTAACGAGTCAGTATTGCGCAAATCTATCATGCTATAAGTATGATCATGCCATTCTGCCATCTGCAATCAGTCATTCTTTGTTTTAAAACATTTCAAGAACCCTGCAATATTTTCAACGCCCTGGTTATCCTAAACATAAGCAAAGTCATATTTAACATTGTCTTCTTGCCATTACAATCCAGATTTCGCAATTTCTTATACGTTTTAGTTTCGTCTATTCTTGTTATTTTCAGCCAGTATTTAGTGCATTTCAAAAACGAATTAACATAAATCGGATATCTTCCCAGATCACCATAGATCAAATCACTCGGTGTTCGATTACCTATTGTTGATTTTTTTCAGAGTATACAAATGCACATTTTCGATTTCAACGCCTTTCTCAAGAGCCCAAATTTCTGCTCCATATTGTAAGATCGACTGCGCCTAAGAGTCAAACAGATTGAATAAAACTGGAAGAGCATTACAATTCAGTTTATATATCAAATGTGAAGAATAAGTGTGAGTGCTCTCTTTGCCCCATTTGCAATTTCTTGGCATCCAAACGTGAAACTAAATCTGGTTGTGAAATAAAATCCTAAATACTTATATGCATTGACTACAGCAATATATTGACCGTCATAAATCCATCTCTCATTTTGTGCCAAATAACCACCTTTACGAAATACAATAATACTGGTCTTATTCATATTTACTTTTAATTCTAATCTGGTTGCAGCAGAATACAAGCTGTTGAGCTGTCTTTGAAGTCCAACGACCGTTGGAGAGAGAGAGAGAGAGAGAGAGAGAGAGAGAGAGAGAGGGGGGGGGTGGTCAATAATGAATTACCAGTTTTTTCTTTCCCACATATGCCATTATTCATTATCATAAGATTGTTAGTCTTCTTTGCGTACAGTATTATTATACTATACATACGAATGCAGAAGTCACCTGTACTGTATGCTTGTGGAATACTTTCCATCATATATACCGAACAAGAAAACGTTGGTTATCTGGAAAAGAAATCACAGACAAACATAAATGGCGCACATCATAATATTGCTATGGTTTCTCGGCGGTCTTTCCAGACTTCTCGAGAACTTGACGGGGTTTCAGTCCGAACACAACACGACAGACACAGTTTTCGCCGTCGAGTTTACTTACACGAGAATGTACGTGTGCATGCAGTGTGTGTGTGTGTGTGTGTGTGTGTGTGTGATGCTGCATTTCTTTGTAAAGATCACGGGGGAGTAATTCCCTGAGTATGTCTAAATAATTACTTCCCCTGGAGAAAGCTCACGGGGAGTATTTTCCTGAGTATGTGCCAACAATTACTTCCCCTGGTAGATTTTTTTTTTTTTTTTTTTTGACTTACGGAGTGACACAAAGGGCGGATCCATGACCAGTTTGTCCTTGTCGAAGTCTGCGCTCCCTCAAGTGCTTTTGTTTGTTTGTCTGTCTGTTTCTTTGTTTGCTTTTGTTAGCTTCACACACTTCCTACCTTCACACACACACACACACACACACACACACACACACACACACACACACACACACACACACACACACCTTTCGTGGGTCCGTCGCCATTTTACATAAACACTAGGCTTTCAGCTCTGTTTCAGTTCATTCGTGCAGACGATCCTCAGGAAGAATTTGATGGGCGAATGTTGGCCGTTGTTTTGTTTTTTTTTTTTTTTTTTTTTTTCGGATCAAAAAAAAACGAAAGGCGAATCAAGCACAACAAAGAACAAATCACTGACTTCATTAGTTATGACAGTTTCCATTTCAGATCCATGGCGGGGGTCAGTTCCAATGAGCCAGGATTAGTCCGATTAATTTCCTTTCTGATTTGAGCTTTTGAAAAATCAATGAAAAAAAATCTCATTCGTTTCTCTTCCAATATGTTCCCAGGATGGAAGGCAGACTCAAGCGATTTTCGACAGTTTGTAACACTGTAATATCAAAGGATCGATTTTACCGCTTCCTCCACCTATATCTACTTCTGCTGTCCTACTCAATAAACACACAC
>JADBJO010000105.1:650000-652500 GCA_016801955.1 Conus betulinus | reverse complement strand
ACTAGATATATGCCCCACCTAAAAAGAGACTGGAATCCAAAACCGTTTAAGATCCTTGGAATATGGTTTACCCCAGAGCTATCACATTGCGTTGAACTGAATTACAATGACAAATTTCTTGAAATAAAATCATTATTCAACGCCTGGAGTAAGAGAGTTATTACACCTGTTGGCAGAGTAGCCGTTTTAAAATCATTGATCCTTTCAAAATTGATATATCTTTGGATCTTGCTACCTAACCCACCAAACAGCTTAATGGATAAGCTTCAAAAGCAATGCTTACAATTCATATGGAATAACAAACAAGATAGGATAGCCCGAAAAACAAACAGTAAAAATGTAAGAAACGGAGGATTAGGAATACCTTCACTTAAGCCCATGACAATGGCATCAAAACTTACATGGTTCAGAAAGCTCAAAGTTAGCAATCATAAATGGAAATCTGTGATACAAAAAAAATGTATCCTTTGGTAAAAGATCTTGAGAAATATGGCTATGCTTTACCAGTTAACGAAAAAGAGACTAATGCCTTTTGAGGGAACATTTTCCAAGCATATGAATTTTTTTTGTAATAAAGTAAGTATTGAGGATCCCAGCGAATTCTTGGCTGAAAACATCTTTTACAATAAAAAACATTAAACTAGACGGGAAAACTATATGTTTCAAGGAATGGGTAGACAAAGGTGTATATCGTATTGCAGATTTGATAGACCAAACAGGGTCATTCATGAGATGTGAAGAATTCAGGCACAAGCAAGCTGTTCAAACAAACTTCATGCTATATCTAGGTTGTGTGCAATCGGTCAGAAATATATTCGAACGAAGAATATCAGATTGACTAACAATATACCTAAGAACACTAAAAAAAAAAAAGCTCTCAGTATAATGGAGTGTAAATAAAGGAGTTTGACTTTATTATATGTTAAATGAAGATAACGCACAACCAAAGGTGCTGTGCGAAATGGAACAATGAAATAGGTAAAGAATTGAACTGGAAAAATATATTTCTTCGCACACACAAAATAAAAGAAGTTAAACTGAAATGGTTTCAATTGAGATTAATTCACAGGATCCTGGCTACGAATATTGTCCTTGAAAAAATGAATATCGCTGAAAATAACAAATGCACGTTTTGTAAGTGTGAAAAGGAAACCATAGATCATTTATTCTTCACATGCGACGTGACAACACGCTTTTGGAGTGATCTTTATAATTTCTTAAAAGACAATTGCTCTTGTATACCTGATATTATATATCAAAGGAACTTGTCCTGTTTGGCACTGGCTCTCGGTTAAAAACTGACATCATATTCGATTACATTATCTTGTCTGCAAAGTTCTTTGTATACAAATCCAGAGCTGAAAAGGTGTTTCCTCTGTTTCCTGTTTTCAGGAAATATTTACAAATCAAATATCAAGTAGAAAAATGCATTGCGAAAACGAATATGAACTATGTTGATTTTGATAACAAATGGCATAGTTATAAGCTTTTGATTGAAACTGAGGTGTGTGTGTGTGTGCTGGCATGATCACGTTTTATGTTTGTGTGTAGTCTTGCCTAGGATTTTCTCATGTTGGGTAACTTGAAGACCGATCATTATAATAATTTCGAGAAAGCGCGTGGCAGCTAAAATTCAACCGTCGTTTCTTTGGATAAGTAATTTATTTGTACTGTTGATGTTGATTCCTATGCTTCTGTATAGAAAAATTTAGAAATCTAGGGCTCTCTCTCTCTCTCTCTCTCTCTCTCTCTCTCTCTCTCTCTCTCTCTCTCTCTCTCTGATTATGAATTCTGAAAAAAGGACAACACTTCAAAACAGTGAGGTGAATGTGCGACACTGACAGTGTAGACACAATATTGTGCTTGGTTTGTACTATTATGCTAGATGGGATTTGTTGTTCACTTTGTAAAATTAATGCTGCTTTGTAAATTGTTCATGTAAGATAAGATCTACTGACCTTTTTGTTGTTTGTAATACTGCTTTCTGTACACATTTGCCGTTTGTACATTTCTTTACAGTAAATGAAAGTGTTTGCCTTGGGGGGAAAAAAAAGGAAATGTGATGGGGGATACTGAATGAAAATATTCGTTTCAATATAGTTTTCTTTCTGTTGGTCTCTTCTGTTGACTCTATAATTGCATTTATTACTCATTTATTTATTTACTTATTATTTATTTATTTATTTATCTATTGATTATTTATTTATTTATTGTTTTTCATTATTTGTGTTCATTACTCATTTATTTTATTTGATTTTCTATTCATTTATTTTCAGTGTTTATTTTTGTATTTGTTTGTTTATTCATTTGTGTCCTTATGTGTTTAATAATTCATTGACTATCATTTTCATCTTTTTTATTTTTAATTTCTGTTTATGTATGTATGCATTTACTTGTTAGAATAAAACTTATTCATTCATTTGAAAAAAAAGGGAAACAACCCGCATCCTCCCGCCCTTCTTTCTCCTGTTTTTTCTCTTCTCCATCACCCCCACCTTCT
>JADBJO010000105.1:635000-640000 GCA_016801955.1 Conus betulinus | reverse complement strand
GTGTGTGTGTGTGTGTGTGTGTGTGTGTGTGTGTGTGTGTGTGTGTGTGTGTGTGTGTGTGTGTTTTGTTTTTGCATGTGTGTGTGTACGTTGCGCGCGTGCGCGTAAATGTGTGTGTTGTGTGTGTGTGTGTGTGTGTGTATGTGTGTGTGTGTGTGTGTGTGTGTGTGTGTGTGTGTGTGTGTCCCTGCATGTTTGTGTGTGTTATGTGCGTGTGTAGTATCTCTGTCTCTCTCTCTCTGTCTCTCTCTGTGTGTGTGTGTGTGTGTGTGTGTGTGTGTGTGTGTGTGTGTGTGGTGTGTGTGTGTGATTTTTGATATCTGATGAAAATTTGGTGAAATGTTCCGCATACGACGCGCACACGAAAGCCATTGACTCTTCGTCGTTTGTCAGATACAATTTAGCATACTGAACATGGCTGGCTTTGACTGTGCATTGGATACTCGGAGGTTTTCAGTCTAACTCGCTGTTTTGTCAAATTGATTCACTCGAGAATTAAAAAAGGCCAGGCTGAATGGCATGATGGTCCTGAGAAGTGGAGACAAACGTTATTGAGATTTTCAGACCTATTTTGGACCAGAAAGATTTGAACGTCTTGACCTTCGTTGTTGATGTACAGACAACCAGAAAAGAAGACGCTGGGTAGGAAACCTTTCCACTTCCCCGCAGACACATATCAGTCTTTTTTTTTTAAAATTCTGGACGAAAAGCACTTTGGGAAAGTGTACACAAGAGGAATTCAGTTTTTTTTTTTTTAAAATTTCGTGCATGTGTATTCATGTAGGCGAGTCTCTTGCGAACGGATCATTTGTAAAAGCAATGGGGAAGGGAGTGATGAGTGGTAGGGGGAAGGGGGTGTAAGAGTGAGTGAGGGGGGTGGCAGAGGAATTGTTACCTGATTCTTCTTTGTTCTTTTCAGCTTCTGCTCTTCTCTCTCTTGCTTACGCGCGCACGCACGCACACACACACACACACACACACACACACACACACACACCACACACACACACACACACACACACACACACACACACACACACGTGGTCATGCGCACAAACATCCTTACACACACATGTGTACATTCACTACACAAACACATACAAATAAAAATAAAGACAACCAATGTTAGGTAGGCACTCAAGGTCTGACCAGTGCATTGGGCTAATATGTAGGTCAAACATCTGCTGAGTCGTAGCCACGAGACCCTGTTCTTCAGTTCTCTGTCATCTTAATTGTTAATTCATTTATCCATCAACTTAAAATTATGCGTAATGTAGTTTCAGAACTTTGCGGATAAGGTGTAGCGTATATGGACTAGTCCGCACGCAGTGACGCCTCCTTGATGAAACTGAAACTCTTTCTTCCACCCCCTCCTCTCCCAGTCTCTCCTCCCCCGCCACCCTTCTTGTCCCCCCATTCTACTCTTTAACACCCATACCAATAAAGAACGCCTGTGCTTTTGAAAGTAGATTGATAGTGGGTGCCGCATTCTTTCGTTCTTCTGTTTCTGTTTCTATATTTGTCTGTACGTCCTTGTTATTTCCCAAAGAAGGCTCGTTTACTCAGGTGAAGTCTTCTTATCAAATCGACTGATTAAGAAACAGAAATGATGAAAAGATACCAGCAATAAATAACATTAACGAAAAAAAAATTACACAATGTTGTCTATACCAAAAATTTACAGTAATATGCTGATTATACGACTGGGTCAATACAAATACGAACTCGTCTAATATCACACAATTTTGTGAAAAGACGTAAAAATGAAAGTACTACTACTACTACTACAAATACGAACATCAACACACACACACACACACGCACGCACGCACGCACGCACGCACGACACACACTCACAGCAGCAAAAAAAAAGAAAAGAAGAAAAGAAAAGAAAAGGAAAAGAAGCTGTGAAGCAGACGACAGCGTGTTCACTAAGGCAAAGATGGGAGTTTTAAGTACGAGTTTTTTTTTTTTTTTTTTTGTGTGACCTATGGTGAGGTACTCCGCTCAGTGAGGGACGTTCAGTATTTGTTGTTGTCCTGGTATGTTCGGTGATGGAACTGTATTCAGAGATCCAGAGGCAGTCTGAAAATCAGAACATCAGTATATGAAATCGCACCCCCAAAATATATTTGGTGTAGTGTGTTTCAGCTTTATGATGCAGAGGAATTGGTTCGTGGGCATGGCGTTGTGTTTGTAGTTTCTCCATGTGCTGACTTGTCCTTTCGAATGTTGGAACTCAAGAGACATGCATGATGCGTGCGCACGGGCTTGTGTGTGTGTGTGTGTGTGTGTGTGTGTGTGTGTGTGTGTGTGTGTGTGTGTGTGTGTGTGTGTGTGTGTGTGTGTGTTGTGTGTGTGTGTGTGTGTGTGTGTGTGTGTGTGTGTGTGTGTGTGGGGAGGAGGTAGGTGACGGGGGGAACGCTTCACGCTGAGGACTCTTTCAACATAAACGGTCCCTAAATCCAGGAAATTCGAGCTGAAAATTTCAGTATTTCTCTCATCTCTATGATTCCACATTTTATTCTTTTTTTTTTTTTTTTTTTTTTTTTTCGTATTCCTTTTCTGTCTTCGTCGTCAGATTTTGTTTTTTCTCTGTGAGGTTTTTTCTGCTATGTTTATTCCACAAAGTCTTTTGCATTTTTTTTTTTTTCTCTTGTTACCGTTTTTTACCCATGCCAGCTTCTCTGCTGCATTTTGACGACCAGGCAGGGAGACTGTCAGTACTGTCCAGCGAGGACGTTGCCTCTCTGTACGGCGCTCTTTGCCCCCATACCATTGTGTTCATCCCGTCTTGAGTAGCATTCACCCCTCCCCCCCCCCCCCCCCCCCCCCCCCCCCCCCCCCCCCCCCCCCCCCCCCCCCCCCCCCCCCCCCCCCCCTTACTTCTTCCTTTTTAAAATGATGGAGGATAAATTCAGGGGGATGAATGGTGCCTCCAGTAAGCCATCGTCGCATTCGAGGCTCATACAGATCATTAATTTTCTTTTTCTGTCCAAAATCGCTTTTGTCACGATGTTTTATTACGTTTCTGTCGGCTGATCCTTCGCTTGTTGCCATTGATCACGCGCTGTGCTTTTATATCTCACGATCTGTCATTGTGTTTCGTCAGTTTCTCTGTCATTGTGTATCTGTCTGGTGATTTTTTTTCAAGGCGTGCGTGTTGATTTTTCTCCGTTTCTGTCTGTCAGTATTTCTGTTTTGGTCTGTTGACCTTCCACTGATCCTATATGTTGATCTCTTTCACTGTGTCACTTTCGCTTTCATTGTGTGTCAGTTGATGTTTCCCTCTGTTTCTGTCTGTTGATCTTTCCCTGATTCTGTCTGTTGATCTTTCACTGATTCTGTCTGTTGATCTTTCACTGTTTCTCTCTGTTGATCTTTCACTGTTTCTCTGTCTGTGATCTTTCACTGATTCTGTCTGTTGATCTTTCACTGTTTCCCTCTGTTGATCTTTCACTGTTTTTCTGTCTATTGATCTTTCACTGTTTCTGTCTGTTGATGTTTATGTTTCCCTGTTTCTATCTGTTTATGCTTCCTTGTTTCTCTCTGTTAATGTTTCCCTGTTTCTGTCTGTTGATCTTTCACTGTTTCTCTCTGTTGATGTTTCCCTGTTTCTGTCTGTTGATCTTTCACTGTTTCTCTCTGTTGATCTTTCACTGTTTCTGTCTGTTGATCTTTCACTGTTTCTGTCTGTTGATCTTTCACTGTTTCTGTCTGTTGATCTTTCACTGTTCTGTCTGTTGATCTTTCACTGTTTCTCTCTGTTGATCTTTCACTGTTTCTGTCTGTTGTCTGATCTTCCCTGTTTCTGTCTGTTGATCTTTCACTGTTTCTGTCTGTTGATCTTTCACTGTTTCTCTCTGTTGATCTTTCACTGTTTCTGTCTGTTGATCTTTCTTTCACTGTTTCTGTCTGTTGATCTTTCTTTCACTGTTTCTGTCTGTTGATCTTTCACTGTTTCTTTCTGTCTGTTGATCTTTCACTGTTTCTGTCTGTTGATCTTTCCCTGTTTCTCTCTCTGTTGATCTTTCACTGTTTCTGTCTGTTGATCTTTCCTGTTTCTGTTTCTGTCTGTTGATCTTTCACTGTTTCTCTCTGTGTTGATCTTTCACTGTTTCTCTCTTTGATCTTTCACTGTTTCTGTGTGTTGATCTTTCACTGTTTCTCTCTTCTGTCTGTTGATCTTTCACTGATTCTGTCTGTTGATCATTCACTCTATATGTGTGTTGATCTTTCACTTTTGACTGTGTTTCTGTCCGTTAATCTTTCACTGATTCTGTCTGTTGATCTTTTTCTGTTTTATGTCTGTTAACCTTCATTGTGTGTCTGCTAACCTTTCATTGTCTTTAATCTTTCATCGTGTGTCTGTTAACTTTTCATAGTGTGCCTGTTCTGTTCATCTTTTATTGTGTGTCAGTTAACCTTTCATTGTGTGTCTGTTAACCTTTGATTGTGTGTCTGTTAACCTTTCATTGTGTGTCTATTAACCTTTCATTGTGTGTCTGTTAACCTTTCATTGTATGGGCTGTTGATCTTTTATTTTATTTGTTGATCTTTGACTGTGTCTGTTAATCTTTCACTGTTCTTTTAAATCTTAATTGTTTCTGTCCGTTGTTCTTTCTCTCTTCACATTTTTCATTGTGAGTTTCTTCACACTGATCAGTCACTGGTTGTTTTTTTTTTTTTTACTCGGATGATCTGTCAGTTTCTCCTCTCCTGGTCTCTGACCTCATCTTCACACTGAGGCACACACACAGACACACACACACACACACACACACACACACGCGCACACACACACACACACACACACACACACACACACACACACACACACACACACAGCGCACACACAGCACACACGCGCGTGCGCGCGATCACTCTTTCACTCGTCTCTCTACACACACACACACACACGCGCTCGCATACACACACACGCGCACGCACGCATGCGTATTGTTTTCTCTTTCTCCAACTGTCTTCGTCCCCACGTTACA
>JADBJO010000105.1:587500-630000 GCA_016801955.1 Conus betulinus | reverse complement strand
CTGAATAAAGTGTACCGTTTGATGCACCCCAGACGAGCAGCGCTGACACAAATCACCGCCTGTGCCCTATCCTTACTTGAGGAGGATCAGTACCATCACATCTAGTTTACTGCTGTGGTACCTCAACAGAGAGTGCAACTTATCCACCAATATCCCGTAGCCTGTCCCCAGTTTCCCCACCTTTATTTTCATGGGAGACACTCTTCATTTTCTCTAATGCCAGTTCCTCGTTACTGCCATACCCGTCCCCAATCCTGCCCAGCCCCCCCCTAGTGGCGGGAGACTGCAATTACTGAGCAAGCGTGAAAATAGATATCTATCAGAACGAAAACCAAGTTGTCTGATTTGCCGATTCAGTATCCGTTACAGCGAAATCATAGATGGCCAGCTTACTAATACCGATAGCAAAGCCAAGTCGTGTCGTAAACTGAGACAGAGGGTGAAGGTGTGCGTGCTGTGGCCAGGTCAGGGAGAGGTGTTTGGGAGAATGGGGTGTGGAAAAGAAGGTGGATGAGGATAGGGTAAGGTGAGTAGGGGTAGTCAAGAGGATGAAGGTGGGGAACAATTGGAGCTGAAGCAAACTGAGAAGAGGGTCTATTGTTATGAATGAATAGAATAAGGGAGTTGTCAACAACTGTATTTCACGACATCTGAAACAAAAGTTAAATACGCAGTGGAAGAAGTGCTGTAGAATATAGTGATGACAGTGATTATTTCAGTGCTTTAAGGACGTGATGGATGAGTGGGTTCTGGTGCATGAGAGATGGATGTCAGCTGCTGGATCTGTTCTTCCTTTGCAAAGTAGAATTGTACACAATGGCTTTAACACTGGTCCCCATCCCGCAACAATCACTAGACACACTGTTCTTTACATACGATAGAATTACACACATTTGCTTCCACAGTGGTCCCCATCCTGCAACAATCACTATACACTGTTCTTTACATACGATAGAACTATACACATTTGCTTCCACAGCTGGTCCCCCATCCTGCAACAATCGCCATAAACTGTTCTTTACATACGTTTATACACATTTGCTTCCACAGTGTACCCCATCCTGCAACAATCGCTGTAAACTGTTTTTACATACGTTCTGCAGATATCCACCCTGACTTCCACAGTGCTCATCACATCCCACAACGTTTCTATACCAGTGCAGTGAGTGAGAATTGCATTTTGGATAACCACTGATCGGCACCAAGCAAAGAGTGCTCAGACAAACCACCACTTGAGCCCCCGCAGATATTCTGCCTCCACCTCCCCCTCACCTGTCCCTCCCGTTTCGGCCACGTTTTGAGTGTGTATTTTTTGGATCCATCCTTGCTGCAGAAGGACAATTCCACATCATTCATCCCCTGCTGTTATCCCAACGGTGTGTGTCTCGCTTATCCACAGGCCATTTCTCTTTCAGTTCATACCACGGTCTTCATGTGGTCGTACCCTGCATTTTTTCTGCAGTCAGTTCCCCTTCCCCCGCGAAAAACAGTCAATGAGCTCTGTATTTTATCCAAGAATAGTGATGAAGTAGGACCATCAAAACAGAAACAAAGTGCTGTGACTCCCACAATTCAGGTGACTGCACAGTATCCAAAGCAACACACACACACACACACACACACACACACACACACGTACACACACACACACACACAGTTCACCACACACACCCACACAAACACACACACATGACACACACACACACACACAACACACACACACACACACACACACACACACACACAAGTTGTCACACACACAATTCACACACACACACACACACAAACACACACACACACACACACACACACACACACACACGCACACGCACGCACACGCACACACACACACACACACACGTGCGCGCGCGCGCGGACGCAGGCACGCACACACACACGCACGCACACACACACACACACACACACACACACACACACACACACACACACACACACACACACACACACACACACAATGAGAGGGAAAGAATCCCAGATCCCTAATGTGATTAGCAAAGCAGGCTCCCTCATTGGATTAGACATATTATTGAGAACATGTGTGATACAAGTGGATCAAGATCTAGGATATATCTGTGACCGAGGAGTGTAGCCTCTGTGTGTGTGTGTGTGTGTGTGTGTGTGTGTGTGTGTGTGTGTGTGTGAGAGAGAGAGGGGGGAGAGAGAGAGAGTCGTGAAGTTGGAGGGTAAGTGTGTGTGTGTGTTTGTGGGGGGAGGGGGGGGGGGGGGGGGGTGGGGGCGGTGACCAAGAGCATGAGTAGAGGAGTGATTTGGAGCCGAGGCAAAGACGACAGAGCTACGACTGAGGAGCTGGTCATGATTGTGTTGCATCTCGTTGGTCTAAGACGGGCTGGGCCACATCCAGATCACGAGTTTTGGATATATTTCTGCTGTCACCTTTTCCCCCTCGTCACTGCCGTGATTTGAACCTGCAAATCCTAATTCTTTAAAGACAGTGTCGGGAATTAAAGGTCTGGTACATGAAAATTGATAGTTCGATCCCTCAATAATATGCACTGACATCTATCACTTTCTGTTTCCTTTTAAGTCGTTGCAGAGAGTACAAATCGTTTTTCATCTCGGTGGTGTTTGTACAGTAAAAATTACAATATACTGTTCCTCACAAAATTTTACAGATGACCTTTCCCTTCCTTGGCACCCATCCTATAATGCTGCCTGTCTGAATGACCAGTGCAGCTCAGGTATGAGAACAAGACCTTCTGCTGCAATTTTCTTTGATTTACACCCAGCAGACGGTGACTAGGGAAACTATCATGTGGATCCCATCCTTAGTGGAGGAGCAGCAGTTCCAGAACTCCTCTCTTATTGCTATGTATCCCAACAGTGAGTCTTATCCACCCACTTTCCATGACTATTTCAGTTCCCGCTAGTCTTTCTTCTGTGGAGGACACCCTTTATTTTCTTTGACGCTAGTTCCCTGCTACCTCCTCCTGTGGCCAGAGAGTGCGATTAGAGAGTACTAGAGCGAAGAAATATCCATCAGAACGAAAACAGGGTTGTCTGATTTGCCGATGCAGACGGCAGCGTAGTATCCATCACAACGAGATCGGAGACTCTCAGCTTACTGATGTGGATGGTAAAGCAGTGTCATGCCGTCAACTGAGACAGAGGGTGAAGGGATGCGCGCTGTGGCGTGGGCAGGAAGCAAGACTGTTGGGAGAGTGGAGGGTGGGAGAGACAATAGAGGTGAGGCGGTCAGAGCATAAAGAGAGGAGAACTTTGGACTGGATCACACAAAGGAGAGATGATTTTTGCTATGAATGAAGAGGATAAGACTAAATTTGAGTATGGCTGTTCTACAAGCCATTTCATGATGTAGGAATTGTTGTAATATGATCAATCATTTCAAAAGTTTGTAAGTGTTATTAAGATGCACATTAGAGAACAGTTGAATATGCGTAGAGGAGAGTCAATTGTTTGATTTGTCCATATTTTGATGGATCTGTTGTTTCTATTTTTCTTTTTATCGCCAGATTTATGAACATTTGCTCCCAGAAAGATAATCATTCAACAACAGTTACAAAATCCTATTATCACACGAATGTTAGAGATGGGTCATGTAACGTTGTAACTATCCTGCTTTAATAGGACTGGGAAGTTTGACAACAAGAGTGATTGTTACAAGTATTGCTTCTCTATATGGCCTTTGATACACGACGAATTAGCAGCGGCGAAATAAACCACTTCTTGGATCTTACCCTTTGTGCAGGAGAAGCAAGTTCAGATAAAGCCACTAATGGCTGTGTGATTCCAAGAATGTGCCGTGTCCAACCACTTTCTATGGCATTGATCAGTTGCTATCGGTCTATTTTGGGAGGTGACGCCCATTCATTTTCTCTGATGCGAGTTCATTGTTACTTTTTCCCAAGTGGCCAGAGAGTGCCATTACAGAATGAATATCCAGAAAAACGAAACCGAAGTTGTTCGGTTCGTCAGTTCAGATTGCAGGGTAGTATCAATCGCAAGGTAATCAGAGACGGCCAGCTTACTAACGCAGATGATGAAGTAGTGTCATGTAAGCGGAGACAAAGGGTGGAGGTGAATATGCTGTGACTGGGTCAGGAAGAGATTACTGGGAGTGTGGGGGTGGCAATGGGCATGGTGCTGCACGAAGCAAACAACAAGGGACTGCTGCATTGACTTAAGTGGATAAGGCGAGAGTTGGCTAGGGTTTGTTTTGCATAACGTTCACAGCAAATCCATTTCATGATAATTCATTAGACACAGTTTTAAATGATTAATCAAAGGTGCATTAGTTACTTGTTTGACAGTCAGGTTTTGGCATATAAAAAGTTGATAATTGTTCTCTGTGTGTTTTGTATTGACAACTTTCATCTCTTTTTTATCCATTGCAGGACTACATACATCTGCTTTCAAGATACAATCTTTCCAGCAACAATTGTAACATACTAGTACATAACTTTACTTCCCCCTAATTTCACTGCCTATACTTCTCCCGTTCTAACTGAGCAATGTAATTCAAATATAAACAAATGTTACATTTATCTGTATTGTGCCCTTTATAGAAATTGAATATTGCGTTGAAATTATTTACACAAGCAGTTTGACATTTATCTACAGGTATAAAAGACACAAACAAAACAGAAAGAATGCAAAGCCGAGTCAGAGAGAAAGAGAGTAAAAGATTGGGAAGAATATTTAAGTGTCTTCTGTATTCCTGATCGTGTTCATTTCAAAAACAGAATGCGTTACAGTGGTGTATTGTGCCATTATATACAGCCTTTAATCCATAGTCAGCAAAAACAGTGCTGAGACAAACATTGCTTAGATCTTATTTGTGCATTAATATAAAAAATGCCTAGTGATTGCCCACTGACCGAAGGAAAAAAGCATGAAAACGTAGACAGAGGTGTTTGACCTGCTGGTTCATATGGGAGCGCAGTATCAATCACAATAAAAACGGAGATGCATGGTACACGTAATCTAAGACAGAAGATGGGGGTATAGAATCACAGAAGGTTATTAGTGGGAGAGCTGGCATGCGAGAGGAAGATGCTGTAAGATTACAGTTTGATAGGAGGGCAGTGCTGAATCATCAAACAAAAACAGAGCTGTAGCAGAAGGTGGTGGAGGCTGGGACTCATGTGAGCCAGTAGTGAACTCAGCCTGATTTCTCATCGCCAGATAGTGAATACAGCCGTAGCATACATCACTATCTGCTTATGTCAGACTCGAACTCAGCCGACAGTTCCACACGAATTCCAGGCCAGCGGGAAAGTAAAACGAAATCCAGAGAGAGAACGGATCGAAGACGGGTGGAGGTGGGGGTCATTAGCATGAACAGTAGAGCAGCGTGAAGGTTACCGCTATGTCTTTGATGAGTTGAGTTGACCAGAGGCTGTTTTGCATCTCGCTGGAAACAAACGCGATTACACAGCCGAGGAGATTCCGTGAGTGATCAGTTCATTGCATACAGTGGTTACAAGGATAAATTAAGTGGATGAATGAGATGTTGGACAAGTTATGTTGCGTAAAAAAGGGGACTGTGAATTGTCCAGTCCATCCGTCTCTTCTACTGATGTCAGCTTCCTGTATTTCCCCTTTTTCATCCAATACAACTACAATATACTGTTTCATAAATAAATTGCAGCTAGCTTAATCTAACTTTGGTTCCCATCCCATACCTTATTAGTGCAATTCAATACTGAACACATAAGTGGTTACAAAAAAAAAACTAGTACAGGCAAATTATTAATCTGTCATTTATACAATGATTAAACATAAGAGTTCTAGAGATAAAGTGGTTCAATCAAGTATAAAACAAAAACTATAGTCAGAAATAGCCTTTGGTCATTTTGTGAACATCTGACAGTGCTGAGACGAACCAGTACTGAAGGAGCAAGTAGTCAAGAACATTCTTCCCATTATTGCGTTATCCTAACAATGCAGCATGTCCAGCAAATCTCCGTGACTTCTTTTACTCTTCCTGTTCCCGTTTTTGAGAAGGTTTGCGAGTTTCCTAATATCTTCCTACAGTAGCCAGAAAATGACAACAAAGAGAAACAGAGAGAAGAAATATTCAACAACAGGAGGACAGGGTTGTCTGCTTTTCTCATTTGGATGGCAGCACCGCATCTATCATATCCCAAACTGAAGATGCCCGGATTACTGACGCGGATGGTAAGGCAGGCACTGGCATCGGAACCTGAGATGGCGGTAGGAAAACGTGCTGTGGCCAGATCCGAATGAGATTGTAATTGCAGGGAGGGATGGGGGAGGTGCGGGGGGGTTGAGATAAGTATGGGGGAAGCTACAGGAATGAACGGGCAGAGGAGGGAATAGAGCTTCAGAGTGCACTAAATAATTGGAACTGCGGCAGAGATGAGAGGCTACTGATGTAGGAAGAGATTAAGGAGTACTTGGTCGTGGCTGATTTGCTCCACGCCAGTCACAGTTCAGTGGAGAAAATGGTATTGCAGTGATTACTTGCGTTCACACGTCAGGTGTTGGAGCAAGCTGCTGAGCAAGAGAAATTTTACTGTTCAATGTGTTCTCTTGTGAACTGACGTTTACCATATTCATGTTTGTCCAGTTTCCTTGTCAGACAATTGCTACTGGCAAAATACCCATCCTATGACAATTACGATAATGGTGTTATTTACGTGAATGTTGCACGTTATTTCTTAGCCCACCCAGAACAGCCCTTTCCCATTAGGTTAGTATGATTCCGATCCGGGACTCCAGAGTTACCATTACAAACAGCTTGCCCATGGCCTGTGATCGACATCAAACGGTCAGTTTTTAGGCACACCGCCACTTCCCCTCCACCCCGCTTACTGGAGGAGCATCGTAAACTAAGAAGGGGGGAGGCAATGCATGCTGTACTGACCAGGTCTGGGGTGGGGAAAGATGTGAAATGTGCAGCTATTCGGATCTGGAGCGAACAGAGGACAGAGGAGCTATCTGGAGCGGGAGCGTTTCCAGAAGAGGGAGCCAAAGAGTTTATATCTCACACTCTAGGGAAACAACTGCAGTAACTGAAGAGATGGGAGGGGAGATTGTTATACGTGCTGAGTGCCAAGTGGGCAACAAACACTATTGGCTGGAGAAGGAACCACACGAGTCATCAGGGCATCTGATGCAGGGCTGATTGAAGTACCGTTATGAAACGGAAGAAGAGCGGGCCTTACTGAAAGGTGAAATGAAAACCCCGTGTTTTATCTTCATGATGATATTTCCCGGGCAGACGCCTATGAGGAGAGAGGGGGGGGTGGAATAAAAAGCACAGACCCGATCCTGAACTCCTCAAGAGTATAGACATTCAGCGCCTAAATGGGGGTGAGCATAGCACAAACAGACAGTAGTAGCAGAAACAAATGGGTAGAGAGGGGCAGGTTTCGTGTTTTTTTTTAAAACTCAAGACGAATAATAAATGTTTGAGTGTCCTCAAGAGTTGATAGACATTCAGCGCCCAGACGGGGTATGAACAAACAGACAGTAGCAGAGTCAACAGAATGATGCATGGCGTAGGTCTTCTGCCAAGATTTTTCATGATTTTTCCCGGGCAGACGCCTATGAGGAGAGAGGGGGTGGGTGGATACAGCCGAATAAGAGTACAAATCAGCGCCCCTATGTGGGGTGAGCATAGCACAAACAGACAGTAGCAGAGAATGGCGTAGGTCTTCTGCCAAGATTTGGGCAGGTTTCGTGTTTTTTTTATACTCAAAACCGAATAATAAAATCAAGGGTACATCAGTGTACGAGTTCTGATAAGAGTTTGACACACTCACACACACACACACACACACACACACACACACACACACACACACACACACACACACACACACACACACACACACTGAGAGAGAGAGAGAGAGAGAGAGAGAGAGAGAGAGAGAGAGAGAGAGAGAACCGCGCGCGCGCATACACTCACGCGCAACGCAACAAAAACACAACGCAACGCAACAAACAACACACACAACACAACACAACACAACACACACACACACACACACACACACACACACACACACACACACACACACAGAGAACCGCGCGCGCGCGCATACACTCACGCACAACACAACAACGCAACGCAACGCAACACACACACACACACACACACACACACACACACACACACACACACACACAAATCTACACACGTACATATATGTACGTCTCTCTCTCTCTCTCTCTCTCTCTCTCTCTCTCTCTCTCTCTCTCTCTCTCTCTCTCTCTCTCTCAGGCCACTGCAGTCCCAACATTTATTTCCATGCGAATTTTCGCCCGATATGGGACTTATTCGCATGGAAATAAATGTTGGAATTGCAGTGGCGTGGGTCTTATGACTTCTTTAATATTTCTGCTCGCTACTGCAGACACTATCTGGCCTAAACCGCTCTTTTGTGGAGCGGTGCCCCCAAACTTCATGGAGATGTGAATCAATTTGTATCTCTCTCTCTCTCTCTCTCTCTCTCTCTCTCTCTCTCTCTATATATATATATATATATATATATATATGTGTGTGTGTGTGTGTGTGTGTGTGCGCGCGCGTGTGTGCATGCGCGCGTGCGTCTGTGAGTGTGTGTGTGTGTGTGTGTGTGTGTGTGTGTGTGTGTGTGTGTGTGTGTGTGTGTGTGTGTGTGTGTGTGTGTGCGTGCAACAACCTAGACAAACCAAAAGAAGAGTAAGCAGTAAACAGAGAACACTGAAACATGGACCAGTGAGAGAAATCGTACCTACTGGCCGTTATTTTCAAATAACTACACCAGTTTCCTCCGCTTTATTTCTTTAGACTTAAAATGTAATGAAGAACTATCCACAAATAATAAAGGTGGCTGTTAATAAGCACTTCAAAAACAGACCAAGAGAGAGAGAGAGAGAGAGGTGGTTACGTACCCATTACTTCGGGGAGGAATTACTGATTGCTGACCACTTGAAAACAGTATAACAAAGGTTGACGAAGAGGGTGCTGTTTTAGCGGAATCTTATTCTACCCGAGATATGTCATGTAAATGCTCGGCAATCAATAACTCCAACGGCTGGGACATCGACACTGAATGTCGGTGCTTGTGATTTTGAAATTTCTGCCTGAGATCTGGCGAAAGGAGATGCTGACATGTACAGATGGAATAGAAAGTTGACGTTAGATTACACCTGTTGCTATGACGCCTGACCATTCTCGCAGTATTGTGTGAGATAGAAAGGTAACTGGCAACTAGTACTGCTTTATGTAAGTAAAGATTGCATACAAGTCTTTTTTCATGTATAGACTTAGGCGTTTTTAGTTCTTTGACAATGTGTGTGTGTGTGTGTGTGTGTGTGTGTGTGTGTGTGTGTGTGTGTGTGTGTGATGCGTGCGATGTGTGCGTGTGTGTGTGCACGCGCGCGCGTGCACACACGCGCATGCGTGTAGATGGTCAGACGTGTAAAAGAGGAGGAAAGGGGCAGTCACGGTACAGACATCTTGGTTCGAAAAATCCTATAATTTCAGTATTTGATTAAGAGGTTTCAGTTGGAAATAAGCGTATGTGGTCATCCTCCATTCCAAGGGGCTGTCACGGTAAAAAGTGGTGTTTTTGAAAAATGTTATAATTTCAGTATTTGCCCAGGAGGTTTCAGTTGGAAATATGCATTCTGTAGTCTACCTCCCTTTCCATTTTACCAAAAAGAAAACAAAACAATAAAGAAAAAAATTCTATCCAAAAATGGTACAAACATGTTCCAATGGAAGGTATTAAAATGAGCAAAATGTAGTAGTGGACTTTGAATTTCCACATATTCCCATGCTGTCTTTTCATTTTCTCTTCTTCGTACTTAGTACAAGATGTGTTTTTTTTTTTCATGATTGTTAATTTTGATGTCACGGTAAATTGTTTCTTTTATCTTGTGTGTTCCCCATCTCTGTTTGTGTGGCCAGAAATCCGGCTGCCTTCCTGTTGTCTCTGACATAAGCTTTGTGGTGAATCGTTCAATGTGAAACTGTCGTAAGTCTCTCACTGCAACCACACAGCTGGATTCAGCTTGATTAGACGTGAAAGGAAATGAACTTCAGCCCACAAGGGAAACGTGGATTTGAAAGAGAGCACCGAAAAATTCACCGTTGTTAAAGCCAACTTAATAGAGGTGCTCTTGACACTGCCTGCGGCTTGTGTGGTAAAGATGGTCTGATTTTCAGCGTAGTTTGTGAAGCATGCGATAGAAAATGGGAAAAAAAAGCATTATCCTTTCGACAGTGCCCAGATCTCGTGGATGTCACCAACACTGTAACACTGCAGTGCCCAGATTGCAGTGGTGCTAACAGCACTATCCTTTCGACAGTGCCCAGGTCTTTTGGATGTCACCAACACTGTAACACTGCAGTGCCCAGATTGCAGTGGTGCTAACAGCACTATCCTTTCGACAGTGCCCAGGTCTTTTGGGATGTCACCAACACTGTAACACTGCAGTGCCCAGATTGCAGTGGTGCTAACAGCACTATCCTTTCGACAGTGCCCAGGTCTTTTGGATGTCACCAACACTGTAACACTGCAGTGCCCAGATTGCAGTGGTGCTAACAGCACTATCCTTTCGACAGTGCCCAGGTCTTTTGATGTCACCAACACTGTAACACTGCAGTGCCCAGATTGCAGTGGTGCTAACAGCACTATCCTTTCGACAGTGCCCAGGTCTTTTGGATGTCACCAACACTGTAACACTGCAGTGCCCAGATTGCAGTGGTGCTAACAGCACTATCCTTTCGACAGTGCCCAGGTCTTTTGGATGTCACCAACACTGTAACACTGCAGTGCCCAGATTGCAGTGGTGCTAACAGCACTATCCTTTCCACAGTGCCCGGATCTTTTGGATGTCACCAACACTGTAACACACTGCAGTGCCCAGATTGCAGTGGTGCTAACAACACTATCCTTTCCACAGTGCCCGGATCTTTTGGATGTCACCAACACTGTAACACTGCAGTGCCCAGATTGCAGTGTTGCTAACAGCACTATCATTTCCGCAGTACCTAGATCTTGTTATGGCCGCTAGCACTGTCATCTCTGCAGCGCCCAGACACAGTGATGCCAGAAGCACTGTTACTTCTGCAGTGCCCAGATTGCGGGGATGTCAGTAACACTACCACTTCTGCAGTGCCTGGGTCGTGGTGATGCCACTAGTGTTACAGATGGGGTTTCATGGTGAGTCTTCTTTGAAAAAGAAAAAACAGAGTAAAGAAGATTTAAAGTGTGTATGTAGGTGCGTGTTTTGTGTGTCCCTTAATCACACACTTCCGTTCATACAGTCACCACTTCCATCTCTGTAAACACAACAGATAGACAACTGGAAATATGGAGGGCAAAGACCAATGATCATACATATAATATTTCACACAATTCATATTAACCGGTTATGCTAATGTTATTTATCACAGTCTTTAAGGAATTCTTCACAATCGGGCTTGCACAGCATAGTCTGTACGGAATTCTTCACAGTCGGTCCGGCACAGCATAGTTTTTAAGGAATTCATCACAGTCGGTCTGGCACATCATAGTCTTTACGGAATTCTTCACACAATCGGTTCGGCACAACACAGTCTTTGTGGAATTCTTCAACAAAAATTCCGCACAATATTTACGGAATTCTCCGCAATCGGTTCGGCACAGCACAGTTTTTACGAAATTCTTCGCAATCGGTTCAGCACACTACGAGACGTCCCACTATCACTGAACTGGTAACTTCTTCTTCTTCTTCTTTCGTATTCAGAACCTCTCAATTTTGATCAGGTTTCGCTGGATCCAGCCGTCAGATACGGAAATAAAAAAGCCCGTTCAAAAAAAAAAAAAAAAAAAAAAAAAAAAAAAAAAAACAGAGCTCCAGTGCATGCTGGTTATCTTTTTCAGATCTAACTCCCATTGGTACGCAGGGCTAAGTACCGATGTTGCTATGGGTAAATAATTACAATATTTTACATTCGTTTGCCTTCAACATTTTTACGTATGGGAAAAAAAACAACTGCATTTCATTAAAAAGTAAATCCTTTCATATGAAGATGTTATTATGTTTATTGGTTTTCAACATGTACTCAACAATTTACTTGCCCTGGGCAGATGATTGAAGAATAGTACTCTTGTCCTGCAGGCATGTCACAGTATTCACCATATGCCATACATATATGATCACAAAATGCTGGGGAGCTGCAATAGAATACTGCCTTCATCTGATTCGGTCATTATGCAGCTTACTGGGAGCTATATAGTTCGTTGTGTCCATGTTTGATTGACGCGAGTCAAAATGCAATGTGCATAGTTAATTGAACACGTATATGTAGCCAGAATGTCTCCACTGACAGAATTTTTAGCTCATGCATAATATGCGTATGTTTCATCGAGACATCTCAACAGCCTTATTTACAGGTCAGGTATGGAAAGTTTCATCATCACCTGTCCAAGTCCTCTGTAAATACTTGTAGAATGGCGCTGGTTGCTCATTGGTTCTGTAATGAACTTGCAACGTTTGCCTAATCATACTCTGTAAATACTTGTAGAATGGCGCTGGTTGATCATTGGTTCTGTAATGAACTTGCAACGTTTGCCTAATCATACTCTTTTTTGATGTGTCTAAAATATGTGTGACTGACTTGCACATGAATTTGTATATTACGTCTCTAAAAACACATTCATCAAACACATCAATCTTTTCAACTATACCTGGATTCCTTGCAGCTTCTCAGTTCATACATGTCGGCGCATGAAAAGTAATAATCAAATAAGCCTTGATCAGAGGCAGAGGACTGGCCAGAAATGGACCTGGAAGTGATGCTAATTTAGTTCCCGGCTTTTTCGCGTGAGTTTTTTTTTCTGAAAACTATCCCCTTCTACAGCAGCAGAAGAACCATCCATCATGGAGATGATCAGATTAAACTTTTCACGACCATCGCTCTTCCGATTCCCGCTGTTCTGTGCTCCATTGTGCCAGACTGGGAATGCGTGAGGGCATGAAACTCCAAAGCAGAAACTGTGACAGTAAAGCAATTACACGCTGTCTGCTCTGAGTCAGGCGATCCCAAAAGGCTTTCGAGTGGCTGAGGCGTGTGTAATGAAAAGCGTGATTGACGTCATGGCACACAGTGGCGCCATTTCAACTCGTTGCTTCCACAAATAAAGCTGTCGCCCGTTGTCAGTACTACTACACGTTTCCTGTGCAACATGATCCTCAGAGGAGCCAGTGCTTGATGTTTGTAGGCATGGAATCCTGAGGAAAGGTCGATCAGTGGTACTGGGATAGCAAGTAGCTCGTCTCACCATTTCATGTCTAGTATGTGGATGTTGAACGTGAACCAGTCTGAAAACCCATCAGTCCACCGTGACACTTTCATAGCATTATTCTGTTTCTGTTTGTGTCTTGTCTTAGTTATCATTGAGGATCTGCTTTGCTAAAATTGGTTCTACATATGCCCCATTTTTGTACCATCGCATTGTAGCTTGTAGATTCAAAGATCCATATTACACACATATTTTCACACGTATTTGGAACCACCACATGTAAGAATCAGAGTGCACCATATACACAATGTGTTTTGCCATGTTGTTTCTTACTCCTATCATACTTCATTCTCCTGTCATTCATATATCAGACAATTACCATTACCTTATGCACTCAAGTAAAAGGCATTGAATAATCAACTTATAACTATACACAGTTTACAGAAAATTGACTACAATTGTGTCCATGTTTATGCAACAGAAAATTGTTTAACATTAGTGCCAGTGAAATATCATTTAGAGGGTGTAGGTCTACAAGAAGCTTCTTCATTGGCTTGTTTTGTTTTGTATTTTTTTTTTTTTTAAATATGTTGATGGAAATAGGACAATATCAAAAACAGAGTGATGCACTTTCCGATCTTATTTCTGGCATATGAATATAAACAGTATTAAAATTAATGTAAAAAGTCAACTAGCCATTTCTTATGCTTCAAGTCAGTGCATGAAACATTATTCTAGCAATAACTCCAAACATGGTAGTAATTTTCTACCAGATAGAATGCCTACCATGTTCTGACATGTTTATGTAGCAAATCTATGAAGTGTGCCGTTGTAGTTGAGAAAAAGACTGGCCTTGTTGTGACTGATGACATTTGACAAGCAAATAAGCTTTGAACACACAAAAAAAAGCTAAACCATCCCATTTATATTTTTCTTTTTCCACTCGCGCTTGAGACCTACAGTACTTTGTGCACAGCTGAAACTTCAAGATGAAGATATTCACAAAAGCACCCACTACTTCTGACAGCATCAACAAGTACAATGCAATAATGAAATAATCTTATGAATGAATATACGTACGACAGCGATTGTTTTATTCTCTTTTTTTATTTGTTTAATCCACAAAACCAAAACAAGAATTTGCGTTAACGTATTCCAAGCATGTACATGCACACAGAAATCATCCAATAAATGAGTGAAATGAAGTATGTTACAAACTTATGATTATGTCTGCTGTCAGTCCTCCCTGCTATCAGGATTGTATGTTCATCAATTAGCAGCCCTTCACGCATGTTCTACAGCTACAGCCATATGCTGAAACTCATAGCTCAGATATCATCACATGTTATGATCGTTTCTTTTTTCCACTAAAAAAACATTAACATATGACGGAACAGTCTCTTCAGCATGCGTCTTGATATCCCCTGCCAAAACAAACAATCCGCTAGGTTCTAATGTTCTAAACTATCAAGAATGAACTCATTGTTCCTCAGATGCTATCAATACAAGTGTGTTTGATTGTGTCTAATATTGCCTATCACAAGTTGACCACTCAAACTCATGTATGATAATAAAATGCACTCATTATGAGCAGCATCAAAATGAAAACCTATAGCCGATTTCTTTTACCATGTTGATCTATCCCCCGCCCCGCTCTATCCACCTGTTCTTTCTGTCTGTCTCTATCTCTGTCTGACCGTTTATCTGTCGGTGTATCTGTGACTCTCTCTCTCTCTCTCTCTCTCTCTCTCTCTCTCTCTCTCTCTCTCTCTCTCTCTCTCTATAGTATTGACACATTTCCAATCAGTCTCATGTAACGCATATTGACCGTCCTCTGTGTTTGCTAGCTTTTTATGCAGTTCCTGTTTATTTTGTTGTTTATATTGTATTTATCTGTATATGTAACATTTTGTAACACCGTGCTTACGTTGCACATTTAGATAATAGATGGTTTAGTACATTCTTATTTGAAAATACACCGACCAGGAATGATAACATTTCGTGTTCCCTCAATTTAACATCAGCTTATTAATTAATATGGTTATGCATTGAAAATAAGCAGTCGACCCATTATGAGTTTTTCACAAGCTTACATTCTAAATGGTATGTTCTAACAGTTAAAGCATTACACAGATATAAAGTATAACAGGACAGATTAAACATAATGCTTAGTAAGGTAAGGCAAGGAAATGTCGCTCATAGCCCTGCCAACCGCAAAAGGCCGAATCTGGGCTGTCAACACGTTGAAGTCATTATAAAAAAAATAAATAAATAAGAAGAATTTTTAAAAACCTCATTCACACAACCCTTTAAAAGACCCCTTCTAAAGACACTCTGAAAATTTTGTAAAAATCTCTTCCCTCTGAACAAGGTTTTCATGGAGTCTGCGGTAAAGTTTTGACCTCTCACATCATGCAAGTCCCAACACTCTAAAAGAATATGTTTCACTGTGGGTAGTACTTTTAGTACTTACCAACGTCGGCTAAGAAAAGCAAGGTGCTGCTATGATGTCTGTAAGTGTCATTTTTCTTCAGTCTGAATTTTTGCTGCTGACTTTTGATCCGAGAGATAGAAATCGTGGTACGTGTGTGTAAATTGATCCTATCTCTGATACCGTCTGACGGGGTTTCGTTTGGAAATACTGTTTCCTTCTCAAATTAAAATAGATGCATATCAGATGTAGTGGATGTCCAAATGAAGGCAAGCAACAAACTTTTAGAAACACACACACACACACACACACACACACACACACACACAGAGCTCTCTCACACACACACACACACACACACACACACACACACACACACACACACACACACAGAGTAAATTGCCTTTCCTATTTACAGTGAAACTCCTTTGTCAACACTAGTGACTGACGCTGTTCATCTTCCTCCTCTATCAAAACATTCTCCGCTGCTTTACTGCTCTTCATGTCTGTCTTTACAAACTCACTTCCACTACCACTACTGCCAGCCCCAAAATGTTTAATACTCAACGGTAAAACTTGCAATGGAAGCAATTTCCTGTATTAGAAAAAATAAAACGTGGCAGAAAATATCCCTGGAATTTACTTATATGTATTCTGTGACAAAATAAAATGGTAAAACGTTTCAGAAGATATCTTTATACCACGTGCAAGATGGCCCTCTCACGAGCGCATTGGTGTGTGTGTGTGTGTGTGGGTGTGTGTGTGTAAGCTCTGTGAGAGAGAGAGAGAGAGGGACGGAGGGAGGGAGGGAAAGAGAGAGAGTACATGGTCACATGCTTAAATACGCAGATACACGCGCGCGCGCACGTGTGTGTGTGTGTGTGTGGGGGGGGGGGGGGGGGGGGGGGGGGCGCGGGCGCGCGCGCACGTACGTGATTATGAGCGTGGGCGTTCTTTTCCCGTTTTGTCCATGGATTTTTATTTTAGAATCCTCAGACAAACATTTTGCCGCCTTTTTTCTCTGACGTCTCATAGAACCATCGTCAGGAGCTCGCTTCTAAGATGATAAAGGAAGACTGGGGGGGAAAAGATAACAGGGATGTACGGAAAACTACTGGGTGTATGGGAGAATCTTTATCCAAACAATCCTCGACAGCTGAACCCATAGACACACAGGCTGCCTGCGGGAATGCAAAAAAAACACTCCACTTTGTCATTGAGTCTCCCTCTCCGGAGAAAGATCTACACATCATTAGTCTGCACCACCCCTGATCTTGGCGCCCCTTCATAAACAACCCCAGGGCAAGGCAGGGTCAAAGAAGGGAAGCTGGTTAAATTTCAAAAGCTGGCTGAACTCTGTGAAGAAAGCTCTTATCTTACCCAAGTACGCGGGTCTCGAGTTATGACGAGAAATGTGTTAGTGCAATTTTCGCGATGAGGGGCAGGGTGGAGGCGATGGTGGTGGGGGTCTAGATCATTGCTCTGTGACGATTGACTTTATGAAAGCCCCATGGCGAGGACATGCATATTCTGGTGTGTGTGTGTGTGTGTGTGTGTGTGTGTGTGTGTGTGTGTTATTGCTATTGTTCGTTTGTTTTTTTTTTTCAGCAAGCTGCATTTTGTAATGTGGTGGAAAACGACTGATACTGTCAGTAGACAAAACATCCTTGGCTATATGAATGTAGATACCATACCAGTGTGTGTGAGAAAGTTGGGGAGGGATAAACTATTCAAAGAAGGTTGCCCGTCAGAGTGCAGAGGGAAATAACGTTAACAAAGAAAATAGGAACGCATAACTTCTGATAATCATTTCGGTTGTCACAGAGTTAAAAGAAGCACCTATCGCACTTGAAATGTCAAATTCTTTTGCATGTTTATTACAGTCCAGCAAGAACCATACTTGGAATCAGAAAACACTTCATGTGAAGTTCCTTTAAGTAGACCTAGAAGTAGAAGAGTTATCCTGGACTTAATGAATGAACATGACTTAGCTGATGTCTGGCGAGAGTCATACCCAGAGAAACCAGGCTATACTTGGAGAAAATTTAACTCCATTAAAACAGAGTCGTTTGGATTATTTTCTCATTTCTAAAGAATTGATAAAGGATGTCAGTGGTATGGATATTTTGCCGAGTTATCGCTCAGATCATTCGGCAGTGTCCATCCTGTTCAATGAAAACAAGGGAAAAAAATAGACAATATTGGAAATTTAATAATTCTTTGCTAAATGATAAACACTACATAGAGCTTGTAAAGCAAGTGATACTGAATACTAAAAAACAGTATGCTGTTCCTGTAGATGATTTTGAAATATTCACTGTATTTCCAATGAGTGCATTGCCTTCACAATAAATGACCAACTCTTTTTTGAAATGTTACTCTTGGAAATTCGGGGGAAAACTATTGCCTACTCTGTTCACAAGAAAAAAGAGGAAGAAAAATTGAGTGCACTCTTTTGAAAGAAATAAAAGAATTAGAGCAGTCAGTAGACGAAGAATCTCTCTCCATATTAGAAGAATCGAAACTTAAACTGCAGGAGCTAAGAGATAAGAAATTACAAGGGATGAGAGTTCGATCAAGAGTTCAGTGGATACAGAATGGAGAAAAAGTTAGTAAATATTTTTGTAGTCTTGAAAACCGAAATTATACAAGTAAGGCAATGCACACCTTGGAAAAAGAGAATGGGGAAACAACTTTTGATCAAGAAGAAATTTTAAAAGAAACAAAACAATTTCTATGAAAATCTATATAGTGAGAAAGATATTCTTGACATAGACCTGAATACTGTAATTCAAGAGATTCCAACACTTGATCAGGATGAAAAAAAAACAGTCTTGAAGGTCTTATAACATACGCAGAAGCTTGTGAGGTATTACAACAGATGAAAAATAATAAAAAGTCCTGGGTCGGATGGCTACACAGCAGAATTTTACAAATTTTTCTTTCAAGATATTGGGACTTTTCTAGTCGTTCAATTAACTATGGCTCTTAACTAGTCAAATGTCAGTGACACAGAGACAAGGAGTTATTACTTGCATTCCAAAAGAAGACAAACCAAAACATTTGTTGAAAAACTGGCGCCCAATATCGCTTCTCAATACTTCTTACAAAAAAAATAGCATCTGCTTGTGTGGCCAGCAGACTTAAGACAATTTTGTCGAAAATAATCCACCCTGATCAGAAAGGATTCATGAAAGAAGATATATTGGAGAAAACATTAGACTTATATATGATCTTTGGTACATACGGAAGCTGAAAATATCCCTGGTTTACTTTTTTAGTAGACTTTGAAAAAGCGTTTGATAGTGTTTCATGGACATTTATTCAAAAAAGGCATTGAAAGTTTTTAATTTTGGTCAAGACATTCAAAGATGGGTATGTGCCTTTTATAAGAATATTAACACCTGTGTGTCTGTAAATGGCCTTTACTCTGAATGGTTCAATGTGTGCAGAGGTGTTCGTCAGGGTGACCCGTTGTCTCCATATTTGTATTTGATTTGTGCAGAGGTTATGTCCATCATGATACGTAAAAATGATGATAGAATTAAAGGTATTAAAATTAATATACTGAAGCCCTACTTTCTCAGTTTGCTGACGATACCACTCTTTGTCTTGACGTAGTGAAAAGTCATTGCGAGAAGCTGTCAGGATTCTTAATCTTTTTGCACAACTTTCTGGCTTGAAAATTTAACGGTGAAAAAAACCAGTTAGTATGGATTGGTAGTAGGAAAAAGTCACAAGTAAGATATCTACGAGACCAAAATTTTTGTTGGAATCCAGGAATTTTCAAAATATTAGGAATCAAGTTCTCCCTTGAGATTGATCGCATTGTGCAGATTAATTTTGAAGGAAAACTTGATGAAGTTAGAAGGATTTTACATAAATGGTCAAAGAGACAGCTAACTCCATTGGAAAAAATGCTGTCATAAAATGTTTAGCAATGTCAAAACTGACATATTTATTTCTCAATCTACCAGACCCTTGCCACGCCTTATTACAAGAGCTTGACTCCCTTTTATTTAACTTTTTGGGGATGGAAAAAGAAGCAGAATAAGTAAGAAAGTTGTTTTTGGTGAATATATGTCTGGAGGACTGAAGATGTTGAATATTTTTTCATATTTGAGCACGCTGAAAATAAGTTGGTTGAGAAAATTATTTTCCTCTCAGTCTACCTTACAGACACATTATATATTCAACCTGTATCCACACTTAGACAAGTTAAATAAAGTAGGAAGTGAGTATGTTCAGATACTTTTACACAGGCTGAACAATCCCTTTTGGAAGGATGTTCTGAAACACTATAAAAAGTTCTGTCAAAAAAATGTTCCTCAAAATATCCATGATTTTAACTTTGAGTTTATATTCTATAACATTGACATATTGAGAGCTAGACATACTATCTTCTTGAAAAGCTGGTTTGATAAAAACATATACTATATTTATCAACTACTAGATGAGGAGGAAGGGAACTTTTACAGTTATCAGCACTTCCAACGTGAATATCCAGACATTGTAACAGATTTTCTTACTTATAATGGAATTATTCAAGCTATAAAAAAACTATCAAATCAGGAAGGGTGTTCAGCCTATTGCAGGATACAAGATGCAAGGGAATTTAACTTGGAAACTAATTTATAAAGGGAATAAATATGTGCAACAAGTATTTAATGATGGACAATATATCGCCACAGGTATAGCCAAGTGGAATAGACAATTTTGAACTTAAACTGGAAAAATATTTTCCAAACGTGCATGTACACAAGTTCAGATGCCCAGCTAAGATGGCTACAGACCCGCATTTATACATAGAATCTTACCGACTAACCGGTACTTACATTTGCGCCAAGTCATCGACTCCCCTATTTGTGATTTTTGTGAAAATGAAGAAGAAACAATTGAACATTTATTGTGGAATTGCCCCTTTACTAATGATTTCTGGCTGGGTCTTCAGAGATTATTGTTCACCAAGTAACTAGTTGTACAAATTTAAGGTTTTCCAAAACATATGTTTTTGTTTGGAGCAGATGGACACACTGTTCAGATCAAATAATGAATTTAATCCTGTTATTGGCAAAACTATATATTTACAAATGTAAATGGAGAAAGACAATTCCACTTGTAAATGTATTCCTTGCTTTTTTGAAAGACAGGTATGGTTTAGAAAGATACCGGTATGTTACTATTGGCAAACTTGACAAGTTTAAGCAAGCTTGGTACCCTATGAAAACCTTGTATCTTAACTTAATGTCAAAATACCTGTGCCTCAAACAGGAAAGTGTGTGTGTGTGTGTGTGTGTGTGTGTGTGTGTGTGTGTGTGTGTGTGTGTGTGTGTGTGTGATAGTACTGCTACTGTTTGTTTATATATTTATTTGTTGTACTCCATTTTCTTTCTTCTTCCCATTCAAACTATTTGTAAAATAAGGGGGGAAAAGTTCTCTCCCTTCATTCATCTTGAATGTTTGTATCCTCTGGAAAATTAGCAACATTAGTGCCACTGATTGTAATTTTGTGTGTATTAAGTTTGTTATAACTTTACACCATTGCACTATGTTTAATGTTGCTAAGTCAAACTATACTTTTTCAATAACACAACATGTTGATGAACAAATGAGAGCATGAATGCAGGAATTGTGGAATGGAGGGATGAAAGAGATGATTTATCTTACAGAGAGAGAGAGAGAGAGAGAGAGAGAGAGAGAGAGAGAGAGAGAGAGAGATTTTTTACATATGATATTTCTTCTTCTCCTCTTGCTCCTCCTCCTCCTCCCTCTTCTTCTTCTTCTTTTTATTGCTGTTGGCACGTTATAATTCACTTAATGTAATTTCCCTCTCTCTTCCTCACTGTCCCTGTTTCTTTATCTGTATGTCTGTCTGTTTGTCCCTCTGTCTGTCTGTCTGTCTGTCTGTCTCACTCTCTCTCTCTCTCTCTCTCTCTCTCTCTCTCTCTCTCTCTCGCGCGCGCGCGCGCGCGCGCGCGCGCGTGTGTGTGTGTGTGTGTGTGTACGTGTGTGTGTGTATGTGTGTGTGTAAGCATTATTATCTTACAGAGGGGACAGGTGGGGGTCAGGACGAATAATAGTGATATAATAATCATAGACATTTTTAGTGTCCTCTAAAGCCCAAAGCGCTTACCAGTACATGCAAAGTATGAGTGTGTAACAGTAGACAGTACAGACAGATTATATCATAGATCATACAGCTGGCATTCATATGCCAAAAATAACGTTTTCAACATTTCACAGATAAAGGCAGTGAAATGTTCTGACTGCTCACACATATTGGTCATTTTTACTAAGACAACTCACGCACACACCCCACACCGTCCATCACCCTTTAATCCCGACGCTCATACACGCACGTGCGCGCGTTCGCCTGCTCGCACGCACACACTCGCGCACGCAACACGCACGCATACACGCTCAAACACAGACACACACACGCGCGCGCGCGCGCGCGAATGCAAGCAAACACGGATGGACGCGCGCACTCACGGACACACACACACACACACACACACACACACACACACATACGTGTGTGTGTGTGTACTCTTTCTATTTCTCAAATTCTGTCTTCAACACCCACGCAAGCATTCATACAAGCAACACACACAGACTCCCACACCCCTACTCACAAACTAACTTGAGCGACAAAAAAAAAAAAAAAAAAAAAAAAAAAAAAAAAAAAAAAAAAAAAAATCAAGGTGATCTATCTGAAGGTTTGCCCGAAAAAGTGGGTTTTCAAATTTGATTTGAAGGCGGCAAGAAAAAAGCAATAGCAGATAGAAAAAAATCAGGGGATTCCAGAGCTGGCCGGTAATGTCCTATTTCGTTTTGTTTGGTTGGTTGGTTGGTGTATGCGTGTGTGTGTGTGTGTGTGTGTGTGTGTGTGTGTGTGTGTGTGTGTGTGTGTGTTACGTGCGCCTGTACGTGTGTGTGTGTGTGTGTGTGTGTGTGTGTGTGTGTGTGTGAACACATTGATTCACACAATCTTCTCGTCGTCAGCAGAAGAGTTAAGAGTTCTGATCAGAAAGCAGGTTTAAAGTAGGTCAGAGTAACAATCTGAACGCAAAGTAGAATTATTTTGTGCGGAATTCTTTGCTTTGCTGGTACCCTCGTAGTGAATGACCCCCCATCCGCAGCATTCTGGACCTGTTGGAGTGGTTTTGTTAGTGTTATGGGGTGGCTGGCTATACAGAATCGCAGTAGTGTAGACTGGAGAAGTTAGAAGAACTAGTAACTCTCGACCTACGTTAACTGTGCGACACTGGCGAATGAATCCGATGCTTGTGATTTCAATGTCAACTACTTTACATGTCTTAATAACATGTTGCATTAATGCGAGATCATCGTCAAACAAGCAGCCCAGTTTGCGAAATGTATGAGAAAACATACAATAGAGTGAAATGGTTGTCATCATTGAGTTTCAGTTGATTGTGTTCCGACCACGTTTTGACTTCCTTAAAGCCCGCTTGAGTAGGCCCAGCTGGTTCTGTGTGACTTTTAGTGAACGAGATTGATGAAGTTGTGTATCGTCGGTAAACGTTTCGTGAATGAAAGTTTCTCGGTTAGACAAATGAGAGGAGTTGTGAATAAAATGAACAGTACAGGACCCCGCCAACGTTCTGGGACACACCAAAGCGAAGGACAGTTTTTGCCAACTTTTTGGTCTTCACTACCACATACTGTGTTCATTCAATCTTGAATATCAAAAGACAGGCAAGCAAGAGAGAGAAAATTCACGGTTTGTAGCAAGTTTTGATATCATGTATACTTACTTGTTGTTATGAAATGAAATCTAAGACGAGGCAGGGAACAGTAAACAGAAATTAACGAACAAGTAGGGTAGCTTTTGTCCCATAATGAAATAAATAGACGCCTATAACTCCAAACGAATTCTTCAAATCACATCTAATCGTCGAGCAGAAATGTCAACTCGGAGCACACAGAACACACAAAGAGACATCCCAGCGCTCTGAACAAACAACGAGACAGCCCAAGGGGATGTCTCCTTGTTTGTTCTGTGTGCTGTGTGTGTTGTCATTTTTGCTCGGCGAATCGATATCGTAAGTAGCATTCATTTGGAGTTTGGGCGTCGATTCATTGTATCATGGGAGCAAGAGTTCCCCTACTTGTTCGTTAATTATTTGCCTGCTATATATTTCAGCAGCCAGTCTTTCTGTCCAATTTACCAGACCGAGTAAAAAAGAAACACGCGCGCGCGCGCGCGCGCGCACACACACACACACACACACACACACACACACACACATATATATATATATATATATATATATATACTCGCGCGCGCGCTCGCATGCACGCGTAAACGCTTGCACACGTAAAGAAACAGACATATACAGTGAGAGAGAGAGAGAGAGAGAGAGAGAAAGAGAGAGAGGGGGGGGAGGAGAGAACATACTGCATTTACATCACAATGGTTAGAATCACACATGAACAGAAAACCCTTAAGATAAGAACGTTGGTCTGCCAATGCAAAAATAATCACATAGTCGTAGCATACAAACTTAGCCTGAGGTACCGAACGGCCGTTATCATGTTGAAAAATAAACATGTGTCAGGAGTTAATTAACGGACAGGAAGGCCTTTTCGTCCATCTGTATGCTGCTGTCGTCTTTTGACCATGTTTTCTACCATGCTGTTGAAAACGGACGATCCCATATTTGAAACAGGATTCATATCACACCTTTATGTGGGTACGAGGTTGGCTTAGTGTTAGAGTACTTGATTTTGCAATCAGACCTTGCAAGGTTCGAGTCCGTTTAACATAACAGACATGTTCGTTACCTTTCTTGTTGTGTTGTCGTTCTGGTCTGTGCGTGAAATGTTTGGTTTCCCGCTCACACATTTCCTGGATGGTTACTTCTATTACTATTGGTAGGTGTGAAAGTGAGACCTCAACCTCAACGGATCTTTGAGAGAAACCGACGTGGAAGCAGATGACTTCTCCAATGTCATACTCCCTGCTACATTTCCTCGCCTTCTCCCTCCCCCTTCCTCCAATTGTCTCCCACCCCCCCCGATCCTAGTATACACAGAATGTGTCCAGCTTGCTTGAAGGAATCCATATTTGTAGTATTGTGTGCTACATGATAAGGTCGAGGATGCATCTTTTTCTTCTTTTTTGGTGCGTGGTAAATCACTGCCTAAAACGACCAAAACTGTCAAGACAGTGAAATCGGTGTTGGGTGTTGAGTTTAAACTAGGTTTTCGTTTTGAGGTTAATTGTGAAAATGCCAGCCAGCAGTCTGCAGAATCATCGCCTCCTATGGTCGCATTGCCAAACTCCCGACCAGTCTGTTTTCTTTTTGCAGAGAAAGCGTTCCTGTGTATAACTTCGTCTTCACAACAGATTTTTCCCTATGAAATTGGGATTGCTCTACCTAAGCAGACTCTGTCGCCAATTTTCTCTCTTTTTTCTTGCTTTTTGTTCTGTCTCCCTCAATATCTCCCGGATTCTTCTGAATAGGCTGAATGCATGCTGCATCCTTGACATCGGTATATCGTTCTGCCCATTAGGCTACAGCTCAGAGAACCACTCCAGATCTCGTGGACAGATAAGAAAAACGGCCCCGTGCCACCCTTAGCCACGGTTCTGGGATTCTGTCATGAAAAGGCAAAAAAACGTTATGTTGACTGAATGTACCTAAGATAGAAAGAACAGGATAGTCGTGACCAGCTATCAAGTTGATTTGCATTTGATGGTAGGTTTTCGTCCCTGAGAGCAGAGATTTGAACTTGGTGCTACCAGCATGATATCTTTACGACATTAGAGTGCACTGTAAATTGTAAAAGTTTTGAGTAGACATTTTCCTAGCCCCACTTTCTGGTCTGTACCCGTCTCCCATTGACGTAGTAGTGTGACAATTAGTAAAAGTACAGTGTCAGCTAGAAATCTGAATAAAATGTACTCTTGGATCCACATCAGACGAGCAGCGCTCAGACGAACCACCACTTATTTGAAGAGGATCAATGCCAAAATATCCAGTTGATTGCTGTGATGTCCTAACAGAATGTGTTCCTGCCCACCAATGTTCCATGAAAGGTTTCTGTTCCAACCAATTTCTTTTCATGGGAGACACTCTATAGCCTCTCTGCCGCCAGTTCCCCGTCACTCCGCTACCCCCCCCCCCCCCCCCTCCTTTATCTCGGCCACCCATCCCCCTAGAGGCGGGAGACTGCTACTACAGAGCACGCGTGAAGAAGAGATATCAATCAGAAAGAGAACAAAGTTGTCTGGTTTGCCAATTCAGAATCCATTATAGCGAAATCACCGATCCCCAGCTTACTAATGCTGATGGCAAAGCCAAGTCACGTCGTACACTGAGACAGAGAGGGAAGGTATGCGTGCTGTGGCCAGGTCAGGGAGAGGTGTCTGGGAATGGAGAAGAGAAGGGTGAGGTGAGTAAAGGAAGGGGCAGTCAGAAGAATGAAAAAGGGGAACAATTTGGAGCTGGAGCAAAGAAAGAAGAGGGCCTTTTGCTATGAATAGATAGGATAAGAGCGAGTCCTCTGCAATCCTACATCACCATCTCGGAATCAGTGCCGTGAAAGAAGTGTTACAAGATATAGGGATAACAATGATTATTTCGGTGACGTGTTGGAAGAGTGAGTTCTAGTGCGTGGGAAACGGATGTCAATTGTTTTGATTTGTTCCTCGTTTTTATTGACTTTCTGATTCGTCAGTTGCCCTGTCAGTCAGTGTAGAAGTATACACATATTTGCATCCGAAATTATTCTCATTCTACTACAGTTACAATAAACTGCTTACATATGTTTTGCAGATACCCATTCCTGACTACTGCTCGTTGCGTATCACTCCGTTCCTGATTGCCCAACGCATGAGTTAAAGTGAGTATTGCATTTTTAAAAAATAAACTGATCCACATCATTCAAGAACGGCTCAGACAAACCACTGCTTAAATCTCATTCTTACTCACGTCCCACTGGCACCTTTGGTTGTATCTTGTTCCTTCCGTACTGCAGAAGGACCAATTCCAGATCATTCCATTCATTGCTGTGTTTTCCCAAGAGAGTGTCTAGCCTGCATGCACACACACCCATGTTTGTTTCAGTCCCTACCACTACCTTCTTTGGTCTTGCCCTGTATTTTCTCCAAAGGCAGTTCTTGGTACCTGCGCAAAACAGCCAACGGGCACCATATGACACCAGGTGACAAAATAATCACTAAACTAGAAACAAAGTTGTCTAAGCCCACATGTGACTGTGCAGTACAGTATTCACTACAGCAAAAGCAAATATTCCCAGCATACTAATGTAAATGGAAAAGCAGGCTCAGTGTTTAGATCAGGCAGAGAGTGAAAGTAACTGCAGTTCAAGTGGGTCAGGGAATTATTTCTTGGAGAGCGGAGGATGTCAGTGTGTGTGTGTGTGTGTGTGTGTGTGTGTGTGTGTGTGTGTGTGTGTGTGTGTGTGTGTGTATGCATGCTTGCATGCATGTGTGCGTGTGTACCTGTGTGTGTGTGTGTGTGTGTGTGTGTGTGTGTGTGTGTGTGTGTGTGACAGAGAGAGACATAGACAGAGAATTGTGACAGTTGGAGGGTGGTTGAGGGGAAGGAGCAGGAAAGCAGTGATCAAGAGCATGAAAAGAGGAGTGAACTGGAGCAGAAGCAAAGAGCACGAGGCTTTGGTGATAATTGAAAGCTGGCCATCATTCTTTTGCATCACGTTGGCCTAAGAAGGCTGGGCCACATCCAGATCATGAGTCATGGACGTCCTTTTGCTGTGGCCTTTTTCCACCTTGCCACCGTCATGATTTGAACCGGCAATTCCTAATACTTTAATGACGTGTCAGGAATGTATGGTCTGGTGTATGAACATTTGATCTCTTAGTAACTTGCACCACCATATATCACATTTTTTTTCTTTTAAGTCAATGCAGAAGTCATTACTTTTATCTCAATAGTACTTATTGTGCAAAAGTCGCAACATACTGTTGCTACATAATTGCAGATGCTCTCACAAATCTTAAGTACCCATCCTATACCCCTCCATGTCTGAATGACCAGTACAACTCAGATATGAGAACAAGACTTTCTGCTGCAATTTTGCATTGATTTACACCCAACAGACGGTGACTAGGGAAACTATTATGTGGATCCCATCCTTAGTGGAGGAGCAGCAGTTCCAGAACTCCTCTCTTATTGCTATGTTATCCCAACAGTGAGTCTTATCCACCCACTTTCCATGGCTATTTCAGTTCCAGCTAGTCTTTTTCTGTGGAGGACACCCTTATTTTCTCTGACGCCAGTTCCTTGTTACCTCCCCTTGTGGCCGGAGAATGTGATTTGAGAGTACTACTAGAGTGAATAAATATCCATCAGAATGAAAACAGATTTGTCTTATTTGCCGATACACCATTCGCCAATGGCAGCATAGTAACCATCACAACGACATCGGAGACTCTCAGCTTACTGATGTGGATGGTAAAGCAGTGTCATGCCGTCAACTGAGACAGAGGGTGAAGGTATGCGTGTCGTGGCGTGGTCAGGAAGCAGGCTGTTGGGAGAGTGGAGGGTGGGAGAGAGAGTAGTGGCGAGGCAGTCGAGGCGTAAAGAGGGAAGGATTCGGAGCTTCAATTTGATAAAGGAGAGAGGCCTTTTTCTTTGATTGAAGAGGGTGAGACTATATTTGATTATGGCTGTTCTGCACTACGTTGGCATCGCGTCATTTCATGATGTAGGAACTGCTGTAGTGTAATAAATCATTTTCAAAAGTTGTAATATTAAGATGCACATTAGAGAACCGTTGAATGCGCGTAAAGGAAAATCGGTTATTTGATCTGTTCATTGTTGGCTGCATCTATTAAGTACATTTTTCCTTTTTTGGTCAGTGCCAGATTATGAACATTTGCTTCCAGCAAGGTACTCATCCTACAATCACAAAACCCTGTTAATACAAAGATGTTGGAGATGCAGGCTCCTGACTTCATTACCCATCCTGTCTTAATGTGAGTGCAAAGTTTAAAAACAAGAGTTCTTGTCCCAAGTATTATGTCTGTATATGGCTGATGATACCTGCCCAATCAGCACCACTGAAATAAACCAACTCTTGGATCCTGTCCCTTGTGGAACAATTTCAGACAAAGCTGCTGACTGCTGTATAATTCCAACAGTGTGCCATGTGCAATCACTTTCCATGGCATGCTCCGTTTGCTATCAATTTCTTTTAGGAGGGAGACACCCTTTTATTTTTTCCGATGTGTGGCCATTGTTACCTTTCCCAAGTGGCCAGAGAGTGCCATTACAGAACAGATATCAAGAAAAACGAAACCGAAGTTGTTTGGTTTGTCAGTTCAGATGGCAGGGTAGTATCAGTCACAAGGTAATCAGAGACGGCCAGCTTAGTAATGCAGATGGCAAAGCAATGTCATGTCGTAAACTGAGACAAAGGATGAAAGTGTGCATGCTGTGACTGGGTCTGGAAGAATTCATTGGGAGAGTGGAGGGTGGACACGGTGCGGAGACATGAGAACTTTGGTGCTGCAGCAAGCAAAGAAGGGGGCTGTTGCTTTTACAGAAGAGGATAAGACGGGAATTAGCAATGGCTGCTTTGTGTAATGTTCACAACAAAGCTGTTCCATGACAATTCGTCAGAAACGGAATTGTAAGGGGTTGATTAAAGGTGAATCACTTAGATGTTGGACGAACAAGATGTGATGCATGAGACGTTACTTGTTCTGTAAGCTTTTTGTGCTGACAACTGTTATCTCTTTGTTTTCTTTTCTGTCAGAGCAGGATTACAAATAGCTGGTCTAAAGACGCCATCTTTTCAGCAACAGTATACCAATACATGATCTTTGCAAGTATCTTGCTTCAGCTTTACTAACACACAATTCTCGCATTTGTATTGAGCAATGCAATTCAAATATAAACCAAAGCTCCGTTTACATGTTTTTTGCGTTTTTAAAAAGAAGTCGTTATTAAGTTGAAATGAAGTGCACAAGCACATCAATGTGTATATACAGATATACAAAAAAGAACTAAGAAGAGTCAGATAGAAAGAGAGGGGAAGGCCGGGAAGAATATCTAGGCGTCTTCAACATTCCTAATGGTGTTAATTTTTTTAATAGGAGTACATTATGGTGATGTATTGTGCTATTACATATAGCGTTTGTGCTCGAGACAAACATCGCTTTGATCCCATTTGAGCAGTATTGTTAATTTCCCACAGCCTGCCCTCTTACCGAAAGGAAAGGAAGCATAAAAAACGTAAACAGAATTGTCAGACTTGCTGATTAAGATGGCGCTACAGTATCTCTCATAAGAAAAACGGAGATTGCTGAGCACTAATGAAAATAGCAAAGCAGACTTCTGAGACAGAAGGTGGGGGAATAGGATCTGTACCTGGGCGAGTTGGGATGGGACATTGATAGGCTATAAGAGCGTAGTTTGATAACAGGGCAGTGCAGTATCTATCACAACGAAAACAGATACACAGTAGGGGGTGGGGTGGTGGGGGGCTGAGGCCCAAGTTGAACTTGTAGTTAACTTGGCTTGACTTCTCATCAACAGATAGTGAATACGGCCACAGAGTTACTGTCTGCTAAGGCCAAATTGTCAGACTCTAAACATAGTAGATATGGTGCAGCGTATATGGACCAGTCTGCACGCCGTGACAGCCCCTTGAAATTGAAACTGTCAGACTCTAGGTTAGCCATCATTTCCGTACGGTTTTCATGTCCGCATTCTATGTGAATGGCACCGTATAAAACAAACAAAACAAAAACAAAAAACAACGTGGGCCTGTTTGGCTTGGTAAAGATACAATTATTGGGTGAGCAGGAGTGTTAAAAGTAGAGACAGATAACGAATGGAGGACGGTTGGGGGGGGATCATTAGCATGAACAGTGGAGCAAAGTGAACATGGAACAGGTTACTGTCATTGATCGGAGGAGTGGTTTTTACTGAAGGCTGTTTTGCACCACGCTGGAAACATAGGCGATTACAGTTTGAAGAGATAATGTGAGATAGCGGTTTATTTTACACAGTGATTACAGATTAATGAGATTTTTAGACAAGTTCTGATCCGTGAAAAGGGGTGTTAATTGCCTGATCCATTCATCTTTTCTACTGATGTCAACTTTCTTTATTATCCCTCTTTCATCCATAACAAACTACAAATACTATCATTATCATACCTTTTGCAGCTACCCTCATGAACATTGCCCCTCATTCAATACAGCGGACATAAACAGTTGGCACAGGCAAAAAAATTCTTCAGCCATTATACAATGATTAGATATAGAGTTTCGAGAGACAAAAAAAGCGGAGACAAGTATAACACAAATGTTTCAGCTAGAAATAGCCTTTGGTCATATTTTGAATATCGGACAGTGCTGAGACTAACCAGAACTGAAGAAGCAAGCGCTTCCAGAACACTCCACCTATCACTGTGTTATTCCAACAGTGCCATTTGCCCGCAAGTTTCCATGAGTTATTTTGTTTCACCCAAGTACCTTTTCTGAGAAGGTCGTGAGGACGGTGGACGGGGGAAGGACAGGTATCGTTTATTTTCTCTGTGGCGGGTTTCTTAATATCTCCCTGCAGCAGCCAAGAGAGTGACGATACAGAGAACCAGATCAAAGAAACCTCCAACAACGGGAGGGAACAGAGTGGTCTTCTTTTCTTTACTGGGATGGCAGCACCACGTCTGTCATTTTCAAACCGAAGATTCCCGGCTCACTGATGACAGTGGTAAGGAACGCTGACATCGCCAACAGATTTCAGTAGGAAAACATTTTATGTCCGGATCTAGCGATTGCAATGCCTCGTGGAAATGGTGAAGGGATGATGATGGGGGGAGGGGGAAATGACTGAAAGGGCGGGGGATGCTGTTTTACTCTACGTCAACCCACAATTCATTAGAAAAATGTTATTTCAATGATTATTTCAGTGCACTTGCCAGGCGTTGGAGCAAACTGTTTTGCAGGGAAACTTTACTGTTCGACCTGACCTCTTGTGAAGTGACGTTTATTACATTTATGTTTGTCCCATTTCATTCAGAGCTGAATGATCAGACAGTTACCTCTGGATAAATACCAGTCCTACGACGATTACGATAATGATGTTATTTACACTAATCCCTAGCCCCTGGTCGACGAGAACACTGCTTTCCCTTTCCAAATGGGTAGTAGTGCGATTCAGATCCAAGACTCCAGAGTTACAAATAGCATTCCAGTCTGTGGCCCCTGATCTACATCAAACGATCAGCTTTCAGAGGCACCGCCGCTTCCCCTGCGCCCCGCTCACCGGAGGAGCATCGTAAACCGAGAAAGACGGGGAGGATATGCCGCTGTGGCTGGATCAGAGGTGGGATGAGGTGGTGACGTGAAATGTGCAGCCATTTGGATCTGGAGCATACGGAGAAGAGTGGAGCTATCTGGAGTGGCAGCAGAAGAGGAAGCCAAAGAGTTTATGTCACACACTTCAAGGAAGCAACTACAATAAGTGAAGAGATGAAAAGGGAGATGGCTATAGGTGTTGAGTGCCGTGTAGGCAACAAAACACCATTTGAGGGATAAGCCACCACAGGATTGATCAGTTCATCTGATGCAGGGGTGATTTAAGGACAGTTATCAAATGGAAGAGGAGCGAGCCTTACTGAAAGGTAAGGAATTCCCGTGCTTTTTTATCTTCATAATGACATTTTCCAGGCAGGAGCCTGCGAAGAGGGAGGGGGTCGAATAAAGAGCAAAAAGACCCGAGCGTGAATTCCCCTCGAGTACAGACACTCACCCTCCTCACAACGGAGTGACTATGTCATGAACAAACGGCAGAAGAAACAGAATGGCGTGTATGCTTCTATATAAAGTTAGTCAGTCAGGGTTTTTGTTGATTTTTGTTCCTTCCTTTGATTTTTATACTAGAAACTAAATAGTAAATCCACAGGTACATCACCAAACAAATATATGGAAGATGAGTTTCACACACACACTAACACACACACACGCGCGCGCGCGAGCGCACGCACGCACGCACGCACGCACAGAGAGAGAGAGACAGACAGACAGACAGACAGACAGACAGAGAGCCTGCACACATACGCCTACACACGCTCTGTCTCTGTCTCTGTCTCTGCTCTCTCTCTCTCTCTCTCTCTCTCTCTCTCTCTCTCTCTCTCTCTCTCTCTCTCTCTCTCTCTCTGTATGTATCTATCTCTTTCTATCTCTCTATCTACAGACACGCACACGCGCGAGCGCGCGCGCACACACACACCACACACACACACACACACACACACACACACACACACACACACACACACACACACACACACACACGTGTGTGTGTGTGTGTGTGTGTGTGTGTGTGTGTGTGTGTGTGTGCATGCATATAATAGCACAACACACCTGGATAACATAGAGGGATAGGTAGTAAAAAAAAAAGAACATTAAATGTTGGCAAATCTGTTTTTGACAGTTTCATCAGCTTAATTCATTTCGTTTTTTTGTTCAGCTTCAAATATAATGAAGAACTATGCAGGTGTAATTTTGACGGCTGCAAATAAATACTGCACTGGGCAGACCAAAGGAAATTGAGGCACCGACACAAAGATAGTCAAAGAAAGAGAGCAAAGTCGTGAAAGGCACAGAGGGGGGAAAGGGGTGAATGTTGACCATTGATTGAACAGTGTATCAGGAGCATGGTTAGTGCAGATTTAGTGGAATATGAATTGACCAAAGATATTCAGTTATAAATGTGCTGTGAATGCTTGGCAAACAGTAACTCTAAACAGCCTAAAAATTGAAACAGAATGTTGGAGCTTGTGATTTTAAATTTGCTTCCTGAAAGCCCGCGAAAGGTGATAGTGACATGTACAGGGTGTTATAGAAAGGCGATGTTGGTTAACACCTGTCGTCACGACGACAGACCATTGTGGCAGTGTGAAGATGGTAAGATAACCGTCAACTAGTTCAGCTCTCTACATGTGAAGCTTGCATACATGTCATGTTTTATATAATCTTAAGGTTTATGTGCTCTTGACTCTGTGTGTGTGTGTGTGTGTGTGTGTGTTTGTGCGCGCGCGCGCGCGTTTGTGCGTGCGTGCGTGCATGCGTGCGTGTGTGTGTGTGTGTGTGTGTGTGTGTGTGTGTGTGTGTGTGTGTGTGTGTGTGTAACAGAAAGCGGACAGGGTGGATCAGAGGTGTAGAAGGGGACGAAGGGAATGGTCAGCGCGAGGCTGTAGTGCTTTTAAAAAAATGTTATCATTTCAGTATTTGATTAATTTTGGACAAAGAAAATTGACGAGTGTTGAAAACAAACAGAAAAGGAAACAAACAAAAACAGCTGTTCTGTTACAGGTCGGTTAAAATGTTGTGTAATACAATTTTAAGGAACAAAATTGAGGTTTTGATAAGTACTGTCGTCGTTCATATTCCTTTTCCATTTTAATGAAAACAAAACAAAACTCCTATATCAGAAAATGAATTAAGCAAGATGTAATAACTCAAACTGACTTTGGTTTTCCACACATTCCAATACTGTCTTTTCGTTTCCTCTTGTTCTTAGCTAGTGCCAGACATGATATAGAGGCGTGCTTTTTTTCAATAGTAAATGAAACCGTTTTCTTTGTGTAAGAGTAAAGTATATCTGCCATCTTGTATTTCTTCCATGTCTGTTTGTATGGCCAACATCCGGCTGCCTCCCTGTTGTCTCTTTCCAGGTCTGACATTACCTTTATAGTGGATTGCGCAGTGTGAAACTGTAGTAATTCTCTCACTGCAGCCGCACCGATGGATGCAGCCTGATTAGACCTGAAAGCAAATGAACTTCTTCACGCCCACAAGGGAAACGTGGACTTGAAAGAGAGAACAGAAACATTCACGTTGTTGAAACCAGTTTAATGGCGCTGTTGTTGACATTGCCTGCGGCGTGTGTGTGCTAAAGATCGTCTGATTTGCAGCGTTGTTTGAACAACATGTTTTGGAAAATGGAACACATTAGCACTATCATTTCGGCAGTGCCCAGATCTCGAACATGTCACCAGCTCTGTCATTTCTGCAATGCCCATATCGCGTAGATATCACCAGCACTGTCATTTACGCAGTATACAGTTTGCAGAGATGCCACTGGCATTGTCATCTCTGCAGTACCTAGGTCGCAGTGATACCACAAGCACTGTCGTTTCTTCAGAACCCAGATCATGGGAATGCTAGAAGCGCTGTTATTTCTGCTGTACCCAGGTCATGATGATGCCGCCAGCGCTGTCATCTCGGCAGTGCCTAGGTCAAAGTGATGCAAATGCATTGTCAATCCTGCAGAGCCCAGATCATGGTAACGCCACTATCACTGTCATTTCCACAGTGCTCAGACCACTGTTAACACTACCATCACTGCCATTTCCACAGTGCTCAGACCACTGTTAACACCACTATCACTGCCATTTCCACAGTGCTCAGACCACTGTTAACACTACCATCACTGCCATTTCCACAGTGCTCAGACCACTGTTAAGGCCACTATCACTGCCATTTCCACAGTGCGCAGACCACTGTTAAGGCCACTATCACTGCCATTTCCACAGTGCTCAGACCACTGTTAAGGCCACTATCACCGCCATTTCACAGTGCGCAGACCACTGTTAAGGCCACTATCACTGCCATTTCCACAGTGCTCAGACCACTGTTAAGGCCACTATCACCGCCATTTCCACAGTGCTCAGACCACTGTTAACACCACTATCACTGCCATTTCCACAGTGCTCAGACCACTGTTAACACCACTATCACTGCCATTTCCACAGTGCTCAGACCACTGTTAACACCACTATCACTGCCATTTCCACAGTGCTCAGACCACTGTTAACGCCACTATCACCGCCATTTCCACAGTGCTCAGACCACTGTTAAGGCCACTATCACCGTCATTTCCACAGTGCTCAGACCACTGTTAACACCACTATCACTGCCATTTCCACAGTGTTCAGACCACTGTTAACACCACTATCACTGCCATTTCCACAGTGCTGAGACCACTGTTAAGGCCACTATCACCGCCATTTCCACAGTGCTGAGACCACTGTTAAGGCCACTATCACCGCCATTTCCACAGTGCTCAGACCACTGTTAACACCACTATCACTGTCATTTCCACAGTGCTGAGACCACTGTTAACACCACTATCACCGTCATTTCCACAGTGCTCAGACCACTGTTAAGGCACTATCACCGTCATTTCCACTGTGCTCAGACCACTGTTACACCACTATCACCGCCATTTCCACAGTGCTCAGACCACTGTTAAGGCCACTATCACCGTCATTTCCACAGTGCTCAGACCACTGTTAAGGCCACTATCACCGTCATTTCCACAGTGCTCAGACCACTGTTAACACCACTATCACTGCCATTTCCACAGTGCTCAGACCACTGTTAACGCCACTATCACTGCCATTTCCACAGTGCTCAGACCACTGTTAAGGCCACTATCACCGCCATTTCCACAGTGCTCAGACCACTGTTAACGCCACTATCACCGTCATTTCCACAGTGCTCAGACCACTGTTAACGCCACTATCACTGCCATTCCACAGTGCTCAGACCACTGTTAAGGCCACTATCACCGTCATTTCCACAGTGCTCAGACCACTGTTAAGGCCACTATCACTGTCATTTCCACAGTGCTCAGACCACTGTTAACACCACTATCACTGCCATTTCCACAGTGCTCAGACCACTGTTAAGGCCACTATCACCGCCATTTCCACAGTGCTCAGACCACTGTTAACGCCACTATCACTGCCATTTCCACAGTGCTGAGACCACTGTTAACGCCAATATCACTGCCATTTCCACAGTGCTCAGACCACTGTTAAGGCCACTATCACCGTCATTTCCACAGTGCTGAGACCACTGTTAACACTACTATTCACTGCCATTTCCACAGTGCTGAGACCACTGTTAACACCACTATCACCGTCGTTTCCACAGTGCTGAGACCACTGTTAAGGCCACTGTCACTGCCATTTCCACAGTGCTCAGACCACTGTTAACACCACACTATCACTGTCATTTCCACAGTGCTCAGACCACTGTTAACACCACTATCACTGCCATTTCCACAGTGCTCAGACCACTGTTAACACCACTATCACTGCCATTTCCACAGTGCTGAGACCACTGTTAACACTATATCACTGCCATTTCCACAGTGCTCAGACCACTGTTAAGGCCACTATCACTGCCATTTCCACAGTGCTCAGACCACTGTTAACACCACTATCACTGCCATTTCCACAGTGTTGACCACTGTTAAGGCCACTATCACCATCATTTCCACAGTGCTGAGACCACTGTTAAGGCCACTATCACTGCCATTTCCACAGTCCTGAGACCACTGTTAACACCACTATCACTGCCATTTCCACAGTGCTGAGACCACTGTTAAGGCCACTATCACTGCCATTTCCACAGTGCTCAGACCACTGTTAACACCACTATCACTGCCATTTCCCACAGTGCTGGGACCACTGTTAACACCACTATCACTGTCATTTCCACAGTGCTGAGACCAGTGTCAACATCACTATCACTGCCATTTCCACAGTGCTGAGACCACTGTTAAGGCCACTATCACTGTCATTTCCACAGTGCTGAGACCACTGTTAAGGCCACTATCACTGTCATTTCCACAGTGCTGAGACCAATGTCAACATCACTATCACTGCCATTTCCACAGTGCTGAGACCACTGTTAACACCACTATCACTGTCATTTCCACAGTGCTCAGACCACTGTTAACACCACTATCACTGCCATTTCCACAGTCCTGAGACCACTGTTAACACCACTATCACTGTCATTTCCACAGTGCTGAGACCACTGTTAACACCACTATCACTGCCATTTTTTACGGTGCTGAGACCACTGTTAAGGCCACTATCACTGCCATTTCCACAGTGCTCAGACCACTGTTAACACCACTATCACTGCCATTTCCACAGTGCTCAGACCACTGTTAACACCACTACTATACTGTCATTTCCACAGTGCTGAGACCAGTGTCAACATCACTATCACTGCCATTTCCACAGTGCTCAGACCACTGTTAAGGCCACTATCACTGTCATTTCCACAGTGCTGAGACCACTGTTAAGGCCACTATCACTGTCATTTCCACAGTGCTGAGACCAATGTCACATCACTATCACTGCCATTTCCACAGTGCTGAGACCACTGTTAACACCACTATCACTGTCATTTCCACAGTGCTGAGACCAATGTCAACATCACTATCACTGCCATTTCCACAGTGCTGAGACCACTGTCAACATGATTATCACTGTCATTTCCACAGTGCTGAGACCACTGTTAACACCACTATCACTGTCATTTCCACAGTGCTGAGACCAATGTCAACATCACTATCACTGCCATTTCCACAGTGCTGAGACCACTGTCAACATGATTATCACTGTCATTTCCACAGTGCTGAGACCACTGTTAACACCACTATCACTGTCATTTCCACAGTGCTCAGACCACTGTTAACACCACTATCACTGCCATTTCCACAGTGCTGAGACCACTGTTAACGCCACTATCACCGTCATTTCCACAGTGCTCAGACCACTGTTAACACCACTATCACCGCCATTTCCACAGTGCTGAGACCACTGTTAAGGCCACTATCACTGTCATTTCCACAGTGCTGAGACCACTGTTAACGCCACTATCACTGCCATTTCCACAGTGCTCAGACCACTGTTAACGCCACTATCACTGTCATTTCCACAGTGCTGAGACCACTGTTAAGGCCACTATCACTGCCATTTCCGCAGAGCCATGACTCAACCAGTTACTTCGCGCGATGTATAATAAAATCAATACCTTGAACAGCTAATTAGAATGATAATTTGGTGAAGCAAAACCACAGATTGCCACAATGATCGTTAAATACCGGTAAAATTTCATGAACTTTTATTTCCCCTTGGCAGATTATTGTAGAATAGTGCTCTTGCCCAGCAGGCAGGTCGGAGGATTCACCGCATTCCTGAACAAGTGATCAAATGATCCAGCAGCCAGGCAGGCGTCTGTCCTATCATGCAACAGAAATCCTACCTTCATTTGATTCAGTTGTTAGGCTACTTATTGGAAGCCACGTAGTTTACATGTGTCCATGTTTAGTGAACACGTCTCTAAATGCAGTGTGCATAGTTACGATCCACATATGTTCAGTCAGCGCGTCTCTCTAGCTGCAGAATTTATAGGTTTATACGTAACATGCCCATGTTTTGTTGAGACATCTTAACTGCAGTGTATACGGGTTAGGTATGCCCATGTTTCATCATCACCTGTCCAAGTCCTCTGTAAATACTTTACAAATGGCGTTGGCTAATCATCAGTACTATATTGATCTTGAAACATTTGCCTAATCATGCTCTTTTTTAACCTGTCTGTAAACTGTTTGTATAATTTGTGTATGTAAGTGTGTATGTATTACAACTCTAAAGACACGTTCATCAAACACAACAGTCTTTTAAACCATACCTTGATTCCTTGCAGCTTCCCATTTCATACATGCCAACACATGAAAAGTAATAGTCAAAATAAGCATTGATCAGAGGCAGACGACTGGCCAGAAATGGACCTGGAAGTGATGCTAATTCAGTTCCCAGCTTTTTCGTGTGAGTTTTTCCTGAAGACCATCCCTTTCCACAGCAGCAGAAGCACCATCCATCATGGAGATGATCAGATTAAACTTTTCACGACCATCGCTCTTCCGATTCCCGCTGTTCTGTGCTCCATTGTGCCAGACTGGGAATGCGTGAGGGCATGAAACTCCAAAGCAGAAACTGTGACAGTAAAGCAATTATACGCTGTCTGCTCTGAGTCAGGCGACCCCAAAAGGCTATCGAGTGGCTGAGGCGTGTGTAATGGAAAGCGTGATTGACGTCATGGCACACAGTGGCGTCTTATCAACTCATTGCTTCCACAAATAAACCTGCCGCCCGTTGTCAGTACTACTACACGTTTCCTGTGCAACATGATCCTCAGAGGAGCCAGTGCTTGATGTTTGTAGGCATGGAATTCTGAGGAAAGATCGATCAGTGGTACTGGGTTTGGCGTGTAAGTTGTGTGTAGAGTTGTGAAAACGAACCTGCCCTAACACCTATCCATCCACCATGACACTTTCACAGCTTTAATCTGCCTCTTTTTCTGCAGTACCTTAGTTATCGTCGAGGATTTGCTCTACTAAATAGGGCCTGCATATTACTGATTCTCTTTACTTCGCATTGTAGATTTTGAATTCAAAAGTCCATATTACAACCCACATATTTGGAGTCACATTCACACACACACACACACACACACACACACACACACACACACACACACACACACACACAAATATGAAAACGGTCCTTGCCTTTGGGGTTTTCCAAAAGTCCACCTTCGATGGAACAATGAACCACACTGCCCTGTCTCCACCCTGCCCCTCTTTGCGATAATTGCCCTACTACATTCCTGTCATAACTCGTGACCTGCATACTTGGATAGAATAAACCTTTTATTTCTTTATACGATCCCCCCGTCTTTTGAAATTGAAGCAGGTTCCCTCGCCTGACCCTGCCATGCCCAGAGAAGGTATTCCGGGAGTTGTTTTTGAAGGGGCGCCAAGATCAGGGTGGTGCAGACTAATGATGTGTAGCCGTCCGTCCAGAGAGGGAGACTCAGTGACAAGGCTGAGTGTTTCTGCATCTGCACAGGGAGCCTGTGTATCTGTGGGTTCAGCTGCCAAAGGACTGTTTGGGTAACGGTTCCGCCATACACGCAGTATTCTGTACAGCCCCATTGTGTTTCTCCAGTCTTCCACTCTCATCTTAGAAGCGAGATTCTGACGCTGGTTGTACGACAGAATGGAGAAAAACATATCATGGCAAAATGTTTATCCTAGGATTGTCATGAGAATAAAATTCATGGTCAAAAGTAGTCAGACGCGCGCACACACACACACACACACACACACACACACACACACACACACACACACACACACACACGCACGCACACACACACACACACACACACACACACACACACACACACACACACACACACACACACACACAAATGACGCGCCCTACAATAAACAAATATATCACATTTCTATGTTTCAAATTCTGTGTATACTTTGCCACAATCACTTTATTGTCTGATACATGCTAAGTGTTGTCCATTATATTACATTTCTTTAAACCCCCACCCCATTCTTCTTTAACATCATCTCTCTCTCTCTCTCTCTCTCTCTCTCTCTCTCTCTCTCTCTCTCTCTCTCTCTTTTTTAAAGGGCCATGGTCTGTAATGAATCAAATTATCTGTACGTCTCTTTCCTCCCTCCTACGTCATAGAAGGCCATGGGTAACAATGAATAATCTCTCTCTCTCTCTCTCTCTCTCTCTCTCTCTCTCTCTCTCTCTCTCTCTCTGAAGGTGTGTGTTGTTGTTGTTGTTGTTGTTGTTGTTCACTTGAGGTCTGTGACTGAAAACAAAGAAAATGTTCAGTAACTAAACAGCCTTCTTTTTTCTTTGCTCAAACTGTCGTAAGTTTTCTTGATTCAGATTTTCCCTCTGGTTCTCTTTGGTAGCACAAACTACATCACTGGCGTTTCGATTTCAGCCAAACACGGGTAGGTAAGGAAAGAAAAGGTTGAATATTTCGATACCCTAATGGCGGCGGGAACTGTGAACTTGCTAGAGGTTCACCGAGCACGGCATTATGGAAGGCGAATCCTTACGTTTTTCTGCTGCCGCTTTAACCTTTCCTGAACTGAATCAGGTAACTGTGCACCGCTGGGTGGACACAGAAACAGACAGACAGAGACTTTCTTCCATAGAAATCCGACTCCATGACTGGTTTGAGCGGACGACCGTCAACTCCTCAGCCGAACACAACCGTTCGAGTGCCTTCCACACTTCACCCTCCACCCCACCCCATCCCCGTCCCCATCCCTCCTCCTCTCTCTCCCGCTCGAGATAGAGCGGTAGCCAAACATGCTTTGGGGGATGTTAGTAGGGATATTGCGAATGAAGCCAAGGACGTTGCGGGGGAGGGGGGGGGAGGAGGGGGCGGGCGAGGAGAGAAGAAAAAACAAACATGCTGGGGTGGGGGGAGGGGGACAGATGGAAGTAGGGAAGGGGGGGAGGGGGAGTTATCACCACCATACATACCTTACTGAGAAGTGACAGGTACTCTGCGTCTTACGATCCTTTGGGTTTGTGGGAGTCTGTACTTCTTTCCCCCTGATGACTGGAGCTGGTCTTTTGTGAAAGCTGGTCTTTTGCTGTAGGGATGACAGAAGGATATCTGAAGTCAAACAGCTCCCGAGAAAAAAGACAATGATAGAGAGGTACGGTATAAAGGTAGTGGGGGTGCAGGATGAAGAGGAGGAAGAAAGAGCGAAAATGGAGTTGGGATGGGAGGTGAGCTGGTGGGGAGCTTAAAATCTGAAGCTGAAGTTAATCTCTCTCTCTCTCTCTCTCTCTCTCTCTCTCTCTCTCAAGCTCTAAACATCAACACATAGACATGTGGCATAGTTGTGGTGACCTCATTTAGATAAAAAAATGCGTCAGTGTGTGTGAGGGGGGGGGGGGGGGGGGGTCCTCTTGAGGTCTATGACGCAAAACAAGAAGAAATAATGTGTAAATAAATTTCTCCTTTCTTGGCTCAAAGTGTCTTAAGTTTTCTTAATTCAGATTTTCCTCCCAGGTCTCATATCTCGTAAAATCAAATGAATTTTTGACAGAAAACGGTTTAACAGACTAGAAATTTAACAACTGTA
>JADBJO010000105.1:567500-577500 GCA_016801955.1 Conus betulinus | reverse complement strand
TGCGGATCCGAATCCGGATTAAACAGCGGATCCAGTATCGTTCAGCAATCTTAAAGATAATACGAGTGCATATCGATTATTACCACCCATACAGGAAATCCTGGATATGGTCGCATTACTTACGCACTTTTCATGGACAGTCAGCACAGTTAGCATTTGATAAAGTGGCTATAAAATGATACGTTTTGACGGGATACTGAAACTTACAAAGTAGATAAGTAGATATGAAATGAAGTAGGGAACAGTAAACAATAAACAACAAACAAGTAGGGTAACTTTTGCTCCCACAAGAAAACATAACTCCAGAGGAATGCTGCTTACGACACCAAATCGCCTAGCAGACATGACAGCACAGAGCACACAGAACAAACAAGGTAACGTCCCCCCAAAAGGATGTTCCAAGCTTGCCCATATACCCCGTACCGAACACATCCACCCAGCAACAACAACTTGGGGGGGGGGGGGGGGGGGGGGCGGGGTTCGTTTCAATAAATCGAGGTTATTTTGTATTTGTTTCTGTTCGGTCTTGTACTTGTCTGAATATTCAAGTTTTAAAAGGCTGTGCCAGTCTTGAACAGAAAGTTTATTCAAATTTTGTTCATTTCTCCAGTTCTTGTTGCTGGGTGGATGTGTTCGGTACGGGGTATATGGCAAGCTATGAACATCCTTTTGAGGGGATGTTTCCTTGTTTGTTCTGTGTGCTCTGTGCAGCCATGTCTGCTAGACAATTCGGTGTCGTAAGTAGCATTCCTTTGGAGTTTATGTTTTCTTGTGGGAGCAAAAAAGTTACCCTACTTGTTTGTTGTTTAAGATGAAGCGTTTTCGTATGATTTTTGTTTAAAGAAAGCAAGACAGAACAAGAGAAGCACGGCGAGTGTCACTCCTTTAGTCTTTGCCAACGATCAATTTCCCTAGTCACTGGTTCAAAGGTCATATCCAAGATTCGCTCAATCTTTGTGGACATCTGCGATCTCCCGATACCATTCTAGGTTTTTTCCCCCATCATTGTTGAAGAAGACATGTTTCTTCGGCCACTGGATGTTGGTCACCTCACAGGAAAAGAAGGGGCAGCTCTGTTATGAACTGGAACATTCGGGTCGTCCTAACGAGCTGTATGGCTCTCGACGTTAGATACAGATCATGGTGTGTGTGTGTGTGTGTGTGTGTGTGTGTGTTTGGGGTATGGGGAAAAGGGGGAGAGGCGAGGTTTGCGAGGATTTTTTGAGTTGTTGTCATCTATGCATTACAATGCTGTAAAAGAGATATTGAAAGTATTAGGCTGAACTGAGAAAACAATAAAATTCGTCTAATGTCCCGCAGATGATTAGATTCTGATCTGTCCCTACCTATTTGTCCCAACCATCCTTTGCACCTCATTTTCTTGTGGCGTTTATTCATCACACATGAGTCATAATAGGCATATTGCCTTTTCCTTTTTAAGGCATATTGCCAGTGTGTCGATTTTTTTGTTCTCCTTTGTTGTCGTCTACTGTTCTTTTTCCTGTATTTGTTGTTTGCTCTGAAGAATACATTTTTTATCTTAAAATTTGCAATATGCAAGTTTTTAGTTTGTTTGCTTGTTTTGTTTTTGCTGTAATCTAGCCACTAGGTAATGAGATTGTAAACGCGTCCAGAGTGAAGGAGCGGACATTAGCTGTCCCTGCTGCAGTGTCTATCTGCCGATGTTGCCTTTTTTGCCTTTTTTCTTGCTGCTGCAGCGCTTTCTTCGCCATTTTGTTTTTTTTTAAGCTGAGAGTTTATAAACCAAGTAGAAAGGCTGGCTCCTTCATCACAGTCTCGCATTAGCTCCCTGAAAAAAAGTCAGTAGTTCAGCTGTAATGAGTTGTCATGGAGAATTATGTACTTCATCACGTTGAGTTTGTAGTTGTGGTTGGTTTGTTGTTTTTTTCTACGTGGTGACAGCCCTGAAAGGGCCTTGTATGATTAGTTGGGCCACTCTCTCACCGACACAGAAACTGAGAGCCGAAGGGAGAGGGAAATTTTCCCCTTCATCTCCCCTCCACCTCTCCTGCCTGTCCCTCCTTCTAAAATGTGGTGTGAACAATGTATCGTACTATGTTATGATTCAGATGGGATTCGAACCTGCAGCTTCCAGCATTTCGTAGGTTTTACCACTGTGCCACGTCGTTTAATATTTGTGTGCTCTATTGGTTTTTCTTTTTTGATTGTTCGTTTGTTGGTGTTGTTGTCGCTGTTTTCAGTGATCTATATACATATCCAGATTTTATTATAAACGACGATTTACTGACAGTCCATGGATGTTGGCAGTTTTGTTGGCTCTAAACAACTAAAGATAATTGTTAGGGACGTCCGGTTTATATTTACATGCCGTCTAGTTCTTGTCTTCTGTTGGTTTATTGACATTAAACCCTGTGGATATAGATTAGACATTATTTTCCATTGCTGTCCTGTAAATGTAAGTCGTTTTATAATAGACAACACGCGCATGTCATGTCAAATTTAATTTTTAATGAGCCAAAGTCAGTTTAACTTTTTTTTTTTTTTACCCCTTTACTACATCCTGGGGAGATAGATGCTGGTCATACTGATATGTTGTAAGTCTGCTTCTTATTCCAAATTATCTGATGACTCTGATTTCCCATTTAAGCTGTTCTGTGCTTCTAACGACAGTTTCGTCATTGATGTGGTTTCCAATGTTCACGCAGTTGCAGGTTAGGGAGTAGAACAAACTTTGTAGTAGCAGCACGTAGATTGCCTGATCTGCTCGCTTAAGTCAGTTGTACGTCGTTATCGCTCTATCCCGCATTCGAAAGGAGGGAGGAATGAAAGATAGATGGGTATTGATGTAAGAAGGTTTTTTTCTTTTTTATTTGTTCGCTTCCCGTGACAGACACCAGCCTATCCGCATTCAGAATGCAGACACCAGCTTATCCGCTTTCATAACGAGGAAGGGATACAAGACAAGTGAGTATTGATATAGGGACTTTTTTTTTTGTTATTGTCTGCTTGCCATGATACGTTGCTCTGAAGACGTCGCTTGCGGCAGCTACAGCGTGCTTCTAACAAGCCGTAAATATTGTATCTTCAGCTTCCCTTGTCAGCCAAAGTGCCCCACACGTAGCTCACTAACTACAATGTATAGAGCCACCTTGTCAACACAGCCCACTAAATACCCCAGTGAGAATCCCCCAGTAACTATTCGACGACAGCCCTTCAGCCGTTAACAAGCGGATGTTGGCAAGGAGGAGCGCGCACAATGTACATTCATCCACAGTATGTGCGGGTCCACAGAGATTAAACGCCGATCGTAAAGCCTTCAGCATCAGGATGCACCCGTACCATTCCATAAAGTGACTGTGGATGGTGAAACTGGGGCGGTGTGGGGTCTATTCCGCATGGATGCTCAAGGTTAACGCAGTAGGGATTTACTGTCTGTCCGCCTCACCCCATCCCATCTGCACCCTCTTTCCTCCCTCGCCTGTTCCACTAGCGTGGCTGGGAGAAAGGCCGGCAGCTGCGAGCTTGGCTGATTAAACCGGGACAGCGACGACAAATGAAGGCGTGCTGGGTGGATAGGGGTTCTCTCACGCTAACCGATGATCGTCTGACATGAAAAGTGACCATTGCTGCTTCCCTGGACACCGATTGGTTCGGGGAAAATACTCTGTTGTGACACAGCTAATATACCCCCAAGCCTTATTCTCCTCCTGGCGTATTGTCATTTTGAGAATGCGTATCTCTGTGCTTGGCTTTCTTTTAAATGTTTACCAGTTTTTGCATGCGCACGTCTCAGGTCTCACGTGTAAGCTTAATTGCCTCTCACCTGAAAAGTATGTGTTAGAGAAAGAACTGTACGAGCCAGGCCTTTTGATGCTTTTCCTTTAAGTTTGTCTCAAGTTTCGTAGTTGTTTCGCCTGTGTGTTTGTATGTGAAACGCAAGTGTGCGTGCGTGTTTTTGCGTAGGGGGGAGGTGGGGGGGGGGGGGGGGGGGCACGGGTGAGCATTTATCTTGTACAATTGTTTTTAGGCAGATCAAATCTTCCCGTTAAATGAAATGGACTAAATATATCACAACGAGATCATGTTTCCTTGTTTATCGGTTATATTGTTTACACCCATAGTACCTCACATGTGTGCATGGATTAAATAATCTCAAATTTTGCCTGTTCGGCAGCACCGACTGCCTCAGTTACTGAGCTTTTTAATGAGGTCATAGTTTTCGGTACATCTATTCAGGGTGCAGCAACCTTGAGAAAGTCTTACGTATAATTGCCGCTGCACCATCTCATATGCATGCATTATTTTTCCTCATAATGATTTCTTCAAATATTTCTTCTACAGTCAGACCGTATGATAATAACAGCAAAACGAAAAAAAAAAAGAAAAAGATGCCTGGGGTTAAATGTGGTGTGGGCATCTTTTTGGCGGTGTGCGTGCACTTGTCCAATCAGTAACCTAGCACCGGCTTTACCGTCAGCAAGTGGCGACCACAGCTAATCTGGGTCCCCATCCAGCTTCCTGTTGGGCCAGCGTCTTCCTCCAGGCGGTGTGCCCATGAGATTAGATTCTGTTGTCCGCGCACCTCGGGGGCTGGGCCGTCTTTTATCCTCTCCTCGTCAACTGATGAGGTTGTTGAACTGTTGCCTGCAGGCCCGTCCTTTGACCGAGTCTCTGTCTTGTCAACACGTCTTACACAAGGTAGTAAACCTGTCAAGGGGAGGATGTTTTGGCATGTGGGGGGGGGGGGGGGGGGGGGGGGGAGGGTAAGAGCCTGCTGCACATCATTTACCCAGCTTTCTCCTTCCTCTCTCTCCTCACCCCCAACCCCCACCACCACTCCTTCCCCTTTCCTCGACCTCGGCCCATCCCCTTCCACCCAGAGATGTTGGCGAGGCTGTACTTCCAAACCAAAGGCATTCATTTTCAGTTTTATCGGCAGCCTATGGAGGAGCTGAATGAAGAAAGGGGCAAAGCGGGAGAAGGCTGCACGGAAAACAAATTCGGCGAGCACTTCCTTGTACATAAATACATGGATGGAATGTGAAGAGATGCTTCCAGCGGCGTAATCTTTAATGTCCGCCCGGTCCAAACAGTTTCCTGTTTGCCCAGTCTTGTCCGGCGCTGGAGCAAGAAAATCTCGAGTTGGAGCGTTGACCAGGGGCATGAACAAAGGGGGCAGCATCTTCAGGCATGCTTTTCAGATATTTACCCAGCTTCCTGCTGCATGGCATGTGCAGTGCTGGCAAGGCCGGTCTTTTGGGGCGCTTCTTAAAGGTGTTTGGTCTTTCCATCAAAAAGCTCTATCGACAGGCGGAGCTCTTCTACGCCAGCTATGTTCATGGCCCTTTGTTGCGTTCTGTATCTCTGAATCTCTGTCTGTCTGTCTCAGTCGTTCGCTCTGTGCTCTGTGTCTCTGTCTCTGTCTCTGTCTCTCTCTCTCTCTCTCTCTCTCTCTCTCTCTCTCTCTCTCTCTCTCTCATATATCTAGATAGATAAACAAACTTACACACGAGCAAATACATTCTCCTCTCTCTCTCTCTCTCTCTCTCTCTCTCTCTCTCACACACACACACACACACACACACACACACACACACACACACACACACACACACACACACACACACACGCATTCGAATACGCGCACACGGGCAAATTTCCTCTCTCTCTCTCTCTCTCACGGGCAAATCTCTCTCTCTCTCTCTCTCTCTCTCTCTCTCTCTCTCTCTCTCTCTCTCTCTCAGGCAGAGAAGACAAATGTAATACCGAGCTGATGATGATGATGATGATGATGATGATGATGATGGTGAATATAATAATGGTGATGGTGATCAACATGCACACTATGGTAAGCATACTGTCGTTAGTTATCCTATTTTCCGTGCCTTCTCGGAAGGGGGGGGGGGGGGGGATTACCCCCTCGCCGCTCATTCCGCTCACCCCACCCCTCCCCTGCCCCTTTCCGTACTCCCCCAACCAAACGTATCCACCATACATGGGCTCGAGTCACAAGCTCATGTCTGGTAACCCACAGGGAACAGCTGATATGAGGTCGTAGTGAGAAAACCCATCGGAGGAGACTGTGTATTGCTATCAAATTATTTGGGTGGTTTTCACAGCACTTGTTCTGATGGAACGTAACAGGACATCACCTACTGATCACCGACGACAATGATTTGCTTAGTCGCGGAGTCCGCGTGAACGAACGCCCACGGCCGTCCCTGCAAACCAGCCGATTCCGATCAGAGTTTCACACAAACTGACCGTAGGCATGGATGTGAAGAACTGAAACCACGAGATGAAAGCACGTACGTAAGACCACAGAATATGAGAACTGTTTTAACAGAAACGAATCAAATGACGCAAATGGTGCGTTTGAGTTCTACTTTTTGTTCCAGGAGTAAATGATAGGACTGGGCTCCTCGATTCGTTTCTTTATTATCTCGGCCAGGTCCGAGAGATTTCTCAAAGACGCCTACAGCAAATGGACAAAGTTCAATCGACTGTGTGGCTCCTATCTTCCTATTTGAATGCATAGAAAAATCCTGCAGCTCTGGTTTGGAGCTGTCTTGGACCGGAACATCCCATACACAGATAAATAATATAAATCAATCAATAAATCAATATTTACATTTGTTCATTCATTCATTCACTCATTCATTTATTTATCATCATTTCTTCATTCGTTTCATTTATTGTTTATTTATTTATTTGACGGAACTCGCACGCACAGTTCCAAGCCTGCGACATTTGACGCTTAGCAATACATTTTGTTTCGTTTATTAATTCAATTCGGGGTCTAGTTCATTAGCTGGTTGCTCTCGTCCGTTCCAAACATGAGGTTTGAAGTAAAGGAATGCGTTGTATAGCATAATCACTAAAGATTTTCGGCATCAGATTCACTGCAATGCGTGCAGTCCAGAGGTCTCTTTTTAATCAAGATACTAGCAATTTTACCCGTCAGCCCTCCCCATCCCCCTCTCCCGCCCTCCGTCAGTTGTATCCGTCCTGCTGTCACCTGTTTATCCTCTCTAATATTCTTCATCTCCCTCTCGTTTGTTCATCATCTCATTTACCCTTACACCCTCCCCTAGCCGTCCTCCGTTTCTGCCTTTACCCACCTCCTCCCTTACTGTCTGAGCATAGTTCTCTCAGACCCGCTTCGAATTCAAACATCGCTTCCCTTCACAATGTAGAATGTTTGTGGCCTGGAACTGGCCAATTGTCACGTGAATGAGACATAATGATGAGCACGGACACTGACACGTCCACAAATCATAATATGTATGGCCTGGCTGACCACAGAAACCACACTGGGAATGCGACATATTCGCTGTAAAATGTATGAGGAGTGACGCAGCCAATATTCACTTTCTTCCCGTACACAATGTTGTGCAGCTGGCCTCACGAGCGTCGACATAAGCATCAGTAATAAGAAAAACTATTGGCGGAAAAAAGAAAGGAAGGAAAAACGAAATAAGGAGGAGAGGAAGTACAAAACAAAAACACGATTACCGCTTGCTTACACCGGAATGAATCCGAGTTCACAATTGCATGAAGCCTTACACCAGCTTTTTTTTTTGTTTGTTTTCTTTTACGTATTATATTTGGTTTTGTTTTCTTTGGGCTTAAATTTGCGAACGCATCAAAACGAACAAGGCAGTGGGCAGTGAAGATGTCACCCCCCCTTTAGAGAAATATAATAGCTGAATTTTTTGGTTAATGTTTAAAGGGATTTATTTCAAATCATATGGCATTTATCAGAATTCCCCGACTTTCCAGGCCTTTATTTTTCATTCTAACATTCTAAATTAGGCAGCTTTCATTTCCATGACCTGTGTGGACCGTATGAAAAAGATATTGAATGAACAGCTTACAAGCAGGAGGTGGGGTGGAAGTGGTTTTCGTTGAACCTTTGCCAAAACTGAAACTTGTATTCAGTGAAATATTTCACAAGTTCTGTATTGGGGGGAGGGGTGTGTGTGTGTAAAGGGGTTGGGGTAGTGGAATCGACTTCAACCTTTGCTGCAGTGGTATTGAATGAAAAAGTCCCCATACCGCCCCCCTCCGCTCTTTTGCGCTTGGTAAATCTTTGTTTAGCATTGTAACTTTGAAGTCGGTGACATGTGGTCCACTGACGCCTCCTTTGCACCCTGAAGTAATAGCCTATGTAGCATTATTCAAGACTTATACTCTTTCTGCCTGGCGCCCTACCAGAGTGTCTGACTGGTTGGGGGCAGGTGAACACATACGGCCACCTGTGCCCAACGATTAGTTGGGTGTCATTGTGGTTCAAACTAGTTTTACGATAAGCACAGGGAGGATGTTTTTAAGTTATGTCCTTCTTGTATCATTTGCTGCATCGATGAGTTTTTCTTCTCAGATTTTTTTTTCTTCCTACACAATGAGCAAACCAAGTAAGATTTCTGTGAAGCAACTTAAAAATGAAATTATAGCAGTTCATCTTATCAAATTACTCTAAAAGTATGAATACAAAAGCCACAGTGATTTACACAGGTGCTGAAAATGTATTGGACTATGATGAGATCGATTTTTATCCTGTAGATTTTCTTTTTTTTAATGCACATGCACACATACCAACTCCTCAAACCAATTTCTCTGTTTAGATGTGTACACACCTACCATATATATGCATTACACTCGCCCCAAAAGTTATTGAGGATCGGGAAACTTGCATTGGCACCCACGTACACTCATGACCGAGACTGGATTGGGCTCTTCAGCCATAGCATGCGCTGCAACTCCACAACTGACTGTCCATGGCGCAGCACCATTGTCTCTCGAGGCAGACAGATGCCAACAATACTAAAACAGCCATTTTCATCAAGAACATTATGAAATAACTTTTCCAGTGAGAAATGATAATTTTCCTGAATGGCTGAATTTTGCTGCTGGAGTTATCATGTTAACACCTTCATAACATCGGCACTGAGGAACAAAGCAATCAGCCATGTTCCCGAATGGCAAGGCCATTTGAATATTCATTCAGAGCGAGCTGTGCAACGTGTTCTACTACTTAAATTTCTCAACATCATGTGACGCTAAAACTAGTATGAGAAAAGGTTTTTACAATCATAACTGGCTCTCGCTGTCCAATTAGGAAGAAGCAGCTTGAATATTGGACAAGTGTCCGTCTGATGGGGATAATGATAAAGGTGAAGAGAGTGATAATGATGATGGTAAAAGGGGTGATGAGGATGATGGTAAAGAGGGTGATGAGGATGATGGTAAAGAGGGTGATAATGATGATGGTAAAGAGGGTGATGAGATGGTGGTAAAGAGGGTGATGAGGATGATGGTAAAGAGTGTGATAATGATGAAGGTAAAGAGGGTGGTGATGATGAAGGTAAAGAGGGTGATAATGATGAAGGTAAAGAGGGTGATGAGGATGATGATAAAGAGGGTGATGATAAAGAGGGTGATGAGGATGATGATAAAGAGGGAGATGAGGATGATGGTAAAGAGGGTGATAATGATGATGATGATGGTGTGATAAAGAGGGTGATGAGGATGATGGTAAAGAGGGTGATGAGGATAATGGTAAAGAGGGTGATAATGATGAAGGTAAAGAGGGTGATGCGGATGATGATAAGAGAGGGTGATAATGGTGAAGGTAAAGAGGGTGATGAAGATGATGATAAAGAGGGTGATGAGGATGATGATAAAGAGGGTGATAATGGTGAAGGTAAAGAGGGTGATGAAGATGATGATAAAGAGGGTGATGAGGATAAAGGTAAAGAGGTGATAATGATGAGGTGAAGAGGATGATAAAGATGATGATAAAGAGGGTGATGAGGATAATGGTAAAGAGGTGATAATGATGAAGGTAAAGAGGGTGAGGGTGATGAAGATGATGATAAAGAGGGTGATGAGGATTATGGTAAAGAGGGTGATAATGATGAAGGTAAAGAGGTGATGATGAGGATGATGATAAAGAAGGTGATAATGATGATGATAAAGAGGGTGATGAGGATGATGGTAAAGAGGATGATGAGGA
>JADBJO010000105.1:557500-562500 GCA_016801955.1 Conus betulinus | reverse complement strand
CACCATTATCGTCATCATCATCGTCATCTTCATCATTATCATCAGAGAGATTCCAAACGAATTCTTAAATTGTTTAAGTCCTGAGACAACGACGCTGTTTGTTCAGATCTGTTGCATAACCATCTCGTGAACATCGTATAATTCTATTCTACATATTGCAATGTATTGCATAGCCTGATGGTCACAATCGACATCTCTCAAGTAAAATTCCGGCTGCTGTCCTCGGCAGAACGTGTCACCGCCGTACGGCGCCACCCATTTTAGTAAGAGTCTGTGTATTTCTTTTTTCGTAAACCTGTCAAGGTGGGTTTGGTTACAGGCTGTTGCTGTGTGAGCTTTTTGCTCTTGTTTTCTTGGGTTCTTTTACATGCGCTGAGCCCTTGCTGCTCACGTGGCCTCGTGTTTATCTTCTGACCCGCAAGACTTGCACCCAGACCACCCGTTACGTTGAAGTGGAAAAGGGATGTTGTACTTGTTGCATGATCTGCCTTCTGTGAGACTCGAACTGCAGACCCGGTATTCTTTCGGTCCTCAGCGGAGTGCGTTCTCTATCTGATCACCTGTCCACTTCTATGTTGTGGGACATCAGAGTAGGAAAAATTGCGCGCGCGCACACGCACGGATACACACACACACACACACACACACACACACACACACACACACACACACACACACACACACACACACGTCTTAGAGTCTAAATGGAAAATCTGGAAGAAAAAAAAAAAAAAAAAAAAAAAAAAAATCACCAATCAAGAAACACCTCGGCAATGACGTAAATGTCATATGCTTCATTCGTCAATGTTGATTGTATGAAGGAGACACAAAGCGTGTAATGTGGGAATGTCCAGAACAAAATGCCATTTCTTTTTTTTTCTTTTTTTTTTTTTTTTTTTTTTTGTTTGTTGTTATTTTGTTGCTGTTGTTGATTCCATATTGTACATTTTTGCCGCGTTCATGTATTTCGGTTTAGAGCAGCGGAAAATGAAGTCTTCTTACCGACGTACGCTCCACAAGGTGCAAATTCTGTAACAACAGGCATTTATATCAGTGGAGTTCACACATCATTTTGCAGTCTGGTTAAACTGTGTGCGGCATGTTTTTGCTGTCTTTCCTCGTTCTCTTTTTTTCTTTCTTTCTTCGTCGTCGTCATCATCATCATCTTTTTATTCTTCTTCTTCTTCTTTTTCTTCTTCTTCTGGTGTGTTTTTAGAAGGTGTATTTTAAAGGGCTGTGTGAATGAATGACTTGTGAGATGACTTCAACGCGGTGACAGCCCTGATATGGCCCTTTGCGGTCGGTTGGGGTATAAGCAACATTACCTTACCTTACATCTTCTTCTTCGTTATCTTTTTTCTTTTTCTCCCCCTTCTCCTTTTCTTCTCTCCTTCTTCTTCTTCTTCTTCTTCTTCTTTCTTCTCTTTCTCTCTTCTTCTCCTTCTTCTTCTTTTTCCTTCTTCTTCTTCTTCCTTCTCTCCTCTTCTACTTCTTTGCTGCCGGTGGGGATGCTGGGGACTGTAAGCACAGACAGCTCCTCCGCCTTTGGGAAGTTCTGCGCTGGTAACTTCCCCTTTCCTCTACTCCATTTGATCGCCCTTTTTTTTTTTTTTGATTTGCCTTTCTTTGCTGTTGTCGACCATGAGGTTTTTTTTTTTTTTTTTGTTTTTTTTTTTTTTTTTTTTAAGTTAGACCAATCTCCTGTCTGTCTTGGAAACTCTTTCACCCCCTTTTTTTATGGGTACAATGTATGACATGCCACTTTTTGATTGGTGCGGGGGGAGGGGGAGAGAGGTACTCTGGCGAAACAATGATGATGAAAATTATACAGTGTCCTGGGGGGACGCCAGCCGTCCATTCTGTGGTGTCTGTTTGCCCGTAGACTTTTTTTTAACAAATATTTTTTTTATACATCTTAATGTTTTTCGTTAATTTTTGCGTGTTTTTTTTTTTTCTCCCCGAGAGAGAAATCGAGCGGAATAACTGGCGCTCTCAACACGTCCTGCAGTTATCCGCCTTAAGGAGGTCAGCAGTTCAGCTGTTGTCATTGATTGTTTTTCTTGTTTGTTGCTTTTGCGGGGTGAACGTCTTGGTTCTGGGTCGTGTTTCCTTCTTTTTTCTATGGTGAGTTCGACAGCCTTGAAAATTCCATGTGCAGTCGACTGTGCAATATTGATGGAAAACATAAAACTTCTTCTCATTCTTCTTCTTCTTCTTGTTCTTCCTCCTCCTCCTCTTCTTCTTCTTCTTCTTCTTCTTCTTCTTCTTCTTCTTCTTCTTCTTCTTCTTCTTCTTCTTCTCTTCTTCTTCATCTTCATCATCATCATCATTCATCATCATCATCATCATCTTCTCATCTTCTCTTCTTCTTCTTCTTCTTCTTCTTCTTCTTCTCATCTTCTTCTTCTTCTCCTCCTTCTTCTTCCTCCTCCTTCCTTCTCTCCTCTCCTTCTCCTCCTCCTCCTTCTCCTTCTCTCCTTCTTCTCTTCTCCTCTTCTTCTCCTTCTTCTTCTTCTCGATTCTTCTCGATACTCGATATGTCATCAGCCTGGCTATACGAATCTTAAATAAATGTCAGCGAACCCGCCCAGAGAAACGTGGACAAACGAGTCACAAGACAAAACACAACGCGTTTCGACCTCTTAGGTCTTCATCAGGTGAAATAAAAACGAAAAAAATAACGAAAATGCACTTAGCTTTGATCGCTTCAGATTGCTTCTGAGTTCAGCGCAAGGAAGAAGGCGTTTATAACCTGGCTATAAACAGCACGACTACTACTTACGCTTCCTCTTCCTCGATTTCTTTTTTTTCTGCTTCTGCCTGTTCTCAGCCTTCTCATCTTTCACCCAGCAGTTCTTTTCTTTCTGTAGCATCATCGTCATCATCATTATCATCCTCACCGTCTATTCCACCACCATCATCATCATCATTGTCATCAGCGTCATCATTATCCTACTTCTCCACTCCATTCTTGTTCATTTCTTCTTTTTTTTTTTCTTCATCAGAATTACCTTCTTAACCCTTTTTCGCTCTTCTTTTTCACCTTTTTCGCTTTACTCTTGTTCTGCTTCTTTCCGTCAGTTATTTAGCGGCTGTAGCGTCGGCGAATCTCTGGAAACGGTCATCTCAGGAGACGGGCGTTTAGTGGAACTTGTAGGGGGCTGGAGAGAAGTCGGGCGTCTCTCATCATTTAGTAACTTGTCCTGCACGCCGAATGTACTCTCTGCCTCTCTCTTTCCCTCTGTTTTTCTCTGTCTCTGACTCTCTTTCTCTCTGTTTTTCTCTGTCTCTGACTGTCTGTCTGTCTGTCTGTCTGTCTCTCTCTCTCTCTCTCTCTCTCTCTCTCTCTCTCTCTCTCTCTCTCTCTCTCTCTCTCTCTCTTCACACACACACACACACACACACACACCACACACACACACACACACACACCCCACACCCCGTCCTTTACTTCGTTCATCAATTATTACAATGCGAGCAAAACGTTCAGTTCTACTCGTGTGACTGTCTGCCTTTTGCTTTATGGATCAGTTTTGCTTGTTTGTTAAGGCTCTTTTTTTTTTTAAAAAGATCACCAAAACCAAAAAAAAAAAAAAAAAAAAAGCAGAAATGAACAAGAAAAATTAAAAGGGTAAAGCAAACCAAAAAAATAAAAACAAACCCAACGATAAATCATGTGTTTGCGTCGGCGTAGTATCAAAACGGTTTAAAAAGGAGAAATAGTGAAGAGTTGATTCGTTTTGAACATGTCGGTATGTCTGCTTAGGTCTGTGTCACAGGACAATACTTACAGATGACATACCCATACCCGTCCCAATGAGTCTCCCACAAGCTGTTTCTTGTCGTGCTTGTCATGATATACCTGTAGTGAAGACGTTCATCTGCAATGCCGACTGCTTGACCGGTTGGCACAGATAACAATAATGAGGTCCGCATGTTTCAGTTTTGGTGTCTGTTTCTTTTGTTTGGTCAATCTTGAATATAGCGGTTTATGAATTACGTGGCAATGAGTAGATCAACACAAAACAAAGAATTTCTTTTTATCGTGTTAGGAATTTGATGCAGGCTTGTCAGGTGCTAGTCAGCTGTTTTTTTGTTTGTTTGTTTGTTTGTTTCTCTAATTGTTAAGCGAGTTTTAGTTAGGTGTCAGCTGGCACGCCATTCTCTGCCTCATGATGCGAAATGCAGGAAATCCATTTTGCCAGGGCACAGCACGTGGTGAAATGGGTTCGGGTGACAAATAACTCCCACACCTTCCTTCTCACAAAAACAGCTCAGACTAGACACAAGGGAACGCTGTGCTGCGCGCGTATTTTAGCATCAGATGATGTTTTGTAACTCCCGTGTGGCATATCCCTTTGTCCTATGTGCGTCCGCAACTCTCCAACGAACAGTGTCAGCTTGAACACACACACACACACACACACACACACACACACACACACACACACACACACACACACACACACACGTACGCACGCACACATGCACGCACAAACAGACGCGCGCGCACACACACACACACACACACACACACACACACACACACACACACACACACACAAACATATATATATATAGATATTTATTTATATATATATATATATATATATATATATATATATAAACAAACGTACACACGCGTGGACAGACGCACGCACTCACGTATGCATGCACACACACACACACCACACACACACACACACACACACACACACACACACACACACCTCCCTCTCTCTCTCTCTGTACTAAATTGCTCTCTCTCTCTCTCTCTCTCTCTCTCTCTCTCTCTCTCTCTCTCTCTCTCTCTCTCTGACTAAACTGCTGACTAACTGACTGACTGAAACGAGATTTTTGTGAGATTGTCCTGAAGTACGCTGACTTCAAATGCGCGCGCGGCACATTCCCCTACTCACCCCCATCCACCCCCCCCCGCATTCCTCCATTACCCACGCTTCCACCCCTTTCCCCTCTTCCATGTATATTTTACCCACATT
>JADBJO010000105.1:550000-552500 GCA_016801955.1 Conus betulinus | reverse complement strand
TGTAGAAAAATGGGATGGAAAGTAATTAACAAGGAATCACAATAACAACAACAAAATAATAATAATAATAATGCTTATCTTGATGTTTGATGATGATGAGAGAATGACGATGATGATAGTAAGATGAAGAATGAACATCAAATAGTAATGATGATAACACAACAACAACAACAACAACAATCATAATCATACCAAATGATAGATTATAAATAAACAGATGCACGTAGGTCAGTGAGGACACTTGAATGACCAACAGTTGTAGTTAAATCGTCACGTGTGTTTAATGTACTTCATCCATGTTAAAGAGTTGTGTGTCGCCTTTGTTTTTGTTGTTGTTGTTGCTGCTGCTGCAGGCTGCTGCTGTGTAGGCCCAGAGGTGTACAGGATCACATAGAATACTAGTCATTAGGAAGATTTGTGTATTTGTTTTGTCTTTTCTTCATTTTTGTTCGGAATGTGAATGATATTTTGATTTTCTGTTCTCCGTCGCTATTACGCAGTGAATCGTCCCCTTGGCAAAAGGGCTGATACAGTTATGCAAACTTCTCTCTTCTCTCCCTCTCTCTCTCTCTCTCCTCTCCTCTCCCCCACACACACACACCACACACCACCCACACTTCACCTCACTCACCCCCCCCCTTGCCCCCACACACACACTCCACCTCTCCTCTCTCACGCGCGTACGCACACCTGCACAGCACACACACACACACACACACAAACACACACACACACACGCACGCAACACACGCACACACACACACACACACACCACCCACACACACACACACACACACACACACGCGCACACACACACACACACACACACACACACACACCGTCACACACACCACACACACATACACACACACACACACACACACACACACACACACACACACACACACACACACACACACACACACACACACACACACACCAACACACACACACACAGCGCGCACGCATCTCACCGAACAGATGCTAAAACATTAAAACATATCCCTGTCGCAAAGCTGCCAGCGCTTTTATTCCAACCCCAAGAGCACAACCAAAGAACAACCCCATCCCTAAAATATCACAGGCAACTCAACAAAGGCTAACGTTCAGCGTGTCTGTCTCATCGCCAGCATCTCTCTGCTCTGGCTAAAAGCCTGTTTTGTTAATAACAATAATTAGCCACCCAGGGTTGTGTTTTTATACGGTTGCCATCTGTCGTGCCAATACTTATAATCCCCTCGCGTTGACACTGGCAGAGAGAGAGAGAGAGAGAGAGGAGAGAGGAGGGAGAGAGAGAGAGAGAGAGAGAGAGAGAGGAGGAGTTTGAGGGGGGGGAGATTGAGAGAGAGAGATTAATTGATTGATTGATTGGTTGATTGATTGTTCTTTAATACGTAAGGATGAAGATTTTTAGGCCAAAGCCTAGTCTTACAATCTGTCCTTGTTATGCATACATTATGTTTCAACATATATGATTCATACTGACAATTCAACACTGTAATCTAATTCTACAATGATAAGCAGACTATTCAGAGAGAGAGAGAGAGAGAGGAGAGAGAGAGAGGGCGAGAAACCTAGGTCTCGAGTGTCCAAACTTAATGAGTGTTCGCTGTTCGTTGGGAGATACAAATCGAAGGAGGAATGTCAAATTCTGGCTGCTTGGATGTGGGGAGGATGGGGAAGTACGTTTCGGCTGCGCTTGTTTCTCAGTCTGCGTCAGTGGGTGTATGTGCGTGTGTGTGCGTGCCTGTGTTTTTTGTCCATCTGTCTGTCTCTGTGCTGTATGTGCAAAGTGTGTATATGCATGTTTGTGGCTGTCTATGTGTGTGTGCATCTGTGTGATTGCGTGCGCGCGCGCGCTGTGTGCATGCGTGTATGTGTGTATCTGTGCGTGTGTGTGTCTCTGTCGGTTTGTCTGTCTATCGAACTCTTGCCTGTTGCCTGTAAACACACACACACACACACACACACACACCACACACACACACACACACACACCAACACACACCACACACACAAACACACACGAGTGCATGCACAGACATGCACACCCACCAGTCAAATATTGTCCAGCCCTTTCTATCATAAACTTTGCTGCTATTATCGCACAATCTAAAAATTGCCAAGTTTGCTTTGATGCGTGTTTATTTTTTACCTCTAATTCAAAAAGTTATTGTTGTTATTTTTTATCTTGAGGTTAAGCTTTGTTAGTTAGAGATGACGTTTTAAATTATTTTTTTTTCGTCTAATTATCATCAGTGTGAACACAGACGTTTAAATAAACCCACTCAACTGAACGCGCCGCACTTGCGCACACACACACACACACACACACACACACCACACACACACACACACACACACACACACACACACACACACACAGAGAGAGAGAGAGACCAGAAGGCACACACACACAGAAGAGAGATGAGCGAGGAGAGAGAACGAGGACTGGGCCTCTCCCTGGGCGAGCAGAGCATGTTTTTACGTGCTTGTGTCT
>JADBJO010000105.1:532500-547500 GCA_016801955.1 Conus betulinus | reverse complement strand
ATCTTTGAGAGAGCTGTTCTGTCAGGTCGAGTGTTTACATGTCTCTGGATCAGCTTCCAGAAAATGAGCTTCCTCTTCAACAACACACGTGTTAACTATTTACTGGCTGCTCCTGTAGTATTCGTGTGTCTTCGGTTTCCTTTGTCGTGAGGACTGACGCGAGATCTGTCGTGATCACATCGCTGTTCGGTTCTAATTTACTGTTATAATGTATCATTCTAGCCGGTAGCTTTCAGTAATTTTGTTGTAAAAGACTTGAAGTACTCGCTTTTTGTGTTTTCGGACTTCTGTGTTTAGAGTCCAATTTTCTTTTGAATGGCGTATTTTGTTCCCGATATTTATAGGTTGTCTGGTTATTTTCAAATATGATTCATTCCGAATGTATGTAGAACATTTGGGATTCATTCTGACCACACACACACACACACACACACACACACACACACACACACACACACACACACACACACACACACTCTCTCTGTCTGTCTGTCTCTTTCTCTCCTCTCTGTGTGTGTGTGTGTGTGTGTGTGTGTGTGTGTGTGTGTGTGTGTGTGTGTGTGTGTGTGTGCGCGCGCGCGCAGAAGGGTAAGGTAAGAGGAAATTTGTGAACCGTGTTCTTCATATGTCGCGTTCGGATACCCAGCTACTACCGTTTGCACATTACTTCCGTCAAGATTGCAGATCTCTCTCTCTCTCTCTCTCTCTCTCTCTCTCTCTCTCTCTCTCTCTCTCTCTGTCCGTCTCTGACACTTTTCATTGTCCACGTGGGCTAAAACAGGGTGATAATTGCAGCCCAATTTTGTTTTCCCTATTCATCAACGAACTAGCAAATGACATTATACAATCGGGAAAACACGGGATAAGTTTGTCACCCGATTTATTACATATACTCATTTTGTTATTTGCTGACGATGTTGTTCTCCTCTCTCACTCTGTGATTGGTCTCCAGCATCAGTTAGATATCTGAGTAAAACATCCAACAGACTCCAGCTTACGGTTAATGAAGAAAAATCTAAAATAATCATATTTAGAAATGGGGGTCATGTTGCTGGAAGAGAGAAAATGGTTTTATAATGGCAAACAATTGGAAATAGTAAACCAGTACAAGTACCTTGGACTGATCTTCTCCACGGGACTAACTTTTTCTTACTCACTGGAAGACATGGCTATGAAAGCTAAAAGAGGCGTTTTCAGTATTTTGAAATTTTTGTGGTCCCTTGGGGAAAATAATCCCAAACTTTTCTTTAAGATATTTGATTGTCAAATTCAGCCTATTTTAACCTATGGAGCAGAAGTTTGGGGCTTGACAGCAAATCACACTGTGATGGAAAGAGTGCATCTGCTTGCCATGAAACGATTGTTAAATGTTAGCATTAAAACACCTAGTGCACTCCTATATTGTGAAACTGGCAGGTATCCCTTATATATTCAGACTTACACCAATGTATTAAATACTGGCTTAAACTTATCACAATGGAAGAAAACCGCCTACCAAAGAAAGCATACAAAGTGCTATTCATCCTCCACAATAATGGCAAAAAGAACTGGGTAACCAGCATATATGCTATAATTTATATAGATATGGGTTTGGCTATGTCTGGGATAACCAAGGTGTGGGTCATGTTAAAGTTTTTGTTTCTGCCTTCAAGCAGAGATTACTTGACTGCCGTTTGCAAGATTTGGATTCCACTCTTAGGTCTAGGGACAGATATAAATTCTACTCATCGTTTAGAGACAACTCTGTGATGTTCCCAACTATATAAACAATGTCAGAAATCCTGTTCTAAGAAAACACCTAACAAGAATAAGACTCGGTGTGTCACAGTTAAAACCCCATCGGTCAAGACATTCAAACAAACGAGAAAATGCTAACTGTCCATTTTGTCTTAATACAGAAGAATCGGAATTGCATTTTATTCTTGTTTGTACGAAATATAAAGAACTACGGGAAATGTACATCCCCAAAAAATATTACTCACAACCAAATGCTTTTAAATTGACCTTGCTACTGTCTGACACGAGAATGTGCTTGCCCCTGCTTTATTTTTTGTCGAAAGCCTTTTGTTACAGAAACCAATCGATACAGCACAGCTGAGCGCGGATTTGTTAGTGTGTGTGTGTGTGTGTGTGTGTGTGTGTGTGTGTGTGTGTGTGTGTGTGTGTGTGTGTGTGTGTGTGTGTTTCCTAAACTTATGGCAACTACAAAGAAAATTACTTATCTGAATTTTGTAAAAGACCTGCCCTAAGCCATATACTTGTGTATATTGTTATAAGAGATACATACTGTTTACTGAGAGAGAATGTAAGAGCGCTTTCTCCGTTGAGAAAAGGCATGTTTGCCTACAAGGTTTCTTTCTCTCTCCAGTTATATTTGCTTTTTTTGACTATGTTTTTGTTTCTACCCCCACATCCCCCTCCCCCCCTAAGTCCCCATTGACACGGGCACAAGGCCTCTCTCTCTCTCTCCTCTCTCTCTCTCTCCCGCTCTCTCTCTCTGCACTGCACTCATTCTTCTCCCCGTGTTAACACAACACGCATACATGCGCGCGCGCTCGTCCGTGTGCGCTAATCACGTTGTGTCTGTCGAAGTATGTAATTATTAAGAGTGTTTATAAGATTTTGTGATTTTCCTAGTTAACATATAGTACACATTCTTTACTAACCCCGTGTCCCCACTAATTTTCCTCTCTCTCCTCTCTCCCTCCTCCTCTCTCTCTCCTCTCCTCTCTCTCTCCTCTCCTCTCTCTCTCTCTCTCCCTCTCTCCGCTCATCCCCCTATCTCTCTCTCTCCTCTCTCTCCCTCCCTCCCTCTCCCTTCTCTCTCTCTCTCTCTCTCTCTCTCATCCCGTCTCACTCTCTGTCCTCTCTCTCTCTCTCTCTCTCTGGGGTGTAGTTATGGCATTGGTATATGCATATGTTTTGGCGGAGGAAAGTAGATGTGGAATCGTGTTACTACTGCCACCACCGCGCATGCAATCATTTTCCGTGTTTCAAAATGTGTGATCACTTACAAGTGTAACATGAGATCTTATTTCCGAGGGATGTAACTCACATTCTTGCTTCTTCTTCTTCTTTCTTTTCTTTCTTTCTTTCTTCTTTGTCTTTCTTTCTTTGTCTTCCTTTCTTCTTCTCTTCTTCTCTTGTATGTCTGTTTTTATGTCTGTCTTTGTGTCCTGTCTTTTTTGTCTCTCTCTCTCTCTCTCTCTCTCTCTCTCTCTCCTCTCTCTCTCTCTCTCTCTCTCTCTTCTCTCTCTCTCTCCTCTCTCCTCTCTCGCTCTCTCTCTCTCTCTCTCTGTTTCATTTCTGGTGTTAATGGTTCAGCTTTTGTACGTGAGTGTGTGTGTGTGTGTGTGTGTGTGTGTGTGTGTGTGTGTGTGTGTGAGAGAGAGAGAGATAGAGAGAGAGAGAGAGAGAGAGAGAGTGTGGTGTGAGGAGAGAGAGAGAGAGAGAGAGAGAGAGTGTGTGTGTGTGTGTGTGTATGTGTGTGTGTGTGTGTATGTGTGTGTGTTTTGTGTGTGTGTGTGTGTGTGTGTGTGTGTGTGTGTGTGTGTTTTCTGAATGCGTCAAGTTTACCTTAAATCAGTTCAATGTAATCCTCATTCTTTTCGTCATGACCTAAAATTCCAAACATTCGTGTTTTCCCTAGAACCACCGTGCTGGAACGCTTTTTAATATCCTGTTATTTCACTGTATGTTCTTCATCCAGTTCTTTTCAGTTATGCTGTATTCCTTGTCAGCAAGTCGTCATAGTGATTCAACGCTATCCGAAGGTTCTTCGGACTTTGTCATTTGAGGTAAGCTCAATATATAAGACAATACAGGAGATTCCTGATACAGTAAATGGAACCATCTGATCTCTTGTTCTGACTTCTGTACTCTTTTCAGAGTAGACAGACGATGGATGGCCAACGCTGCAATGGTGTGCTGTGTCTGGACTCTGTGACTTCGCGTCCCGCTTGTTTCCTTCCATATATGCTTTCAGTGCGGCTGCCTTGTTCCCTGTAAAGACTATTAGAATTATGGTGCCAAGGTCTATTTGGACTGTTTCACTGTACCTATTTCTGCTTGGCCCCTGACTGGTGGTCTTTACCCACCCTCACAGACTCACACGGCTTTGTTTTGTCTGTCATGGTCGTTTTGTTTTTTGATGTTTTGTAACCTGCGCTGTATTTTCGCGCCTGCTTTTTCCGATGGGTTGAATCTATTCGATGGTCACTAGGTTACTGGTCTGGTGAGTTCATGTTCATTTGCAACATTCCAGTCCGTCGTGTGTTTTCCGGTGAACTTGACGTTTGACGCGATGGTTTGGTCCTCCAAGCCACAGCCAATTGTGTTGAATGTTCCAGAGTGTGTACCATCCTTTTACATTGTCCCAAGGAGATTTTTAACATATTCGACTAGGGGTGGAAGGTATGGACCTCTATACGGTATGATACAGGAAGAGTCTAATTGATGTCTTCGCTTTCATTTTTTACCATTAGTTTTGTATACAGAAGAATTGTGACGGTGAAAATCCAGATAAACCTGTTTAGGGAACTAACTCTTCTCCACATAATTCGAACAATCAGTTGGGCTTAAATGAAAACGAGGGGGTTCGATGCCGGACCATTTTAGTGTAGTTAGTAAACGCAAGGGTATATTAACCACGCTCAACTCTCCGTTCGTGCGTACGAGGCATTTTGTTTGCCGGCGGTAGCATCTGCAATCGGTCTCTGATGAAAGTTTTCTTTGTTGTGACCACTCTCAATTTGGGGATGGATAGATGGAAAGAGCTGTAAAAAAAGGACGGAGGAGATGGGGTGATGACTCCCTTTTGATTTACTGACGCGAGAAGCATAATCATGCAGTCAAAAAGAGGATAGATAGGAGAGAGAGAGAGATAGTAGAGAGATAGAGAGATGAGATGATGAGAGATGATAGAAAAAAATGAATGAGATGGGTAAGAGTTTGTAAGGGTGATGTGTTATTGCCCATGTAGACATAGTTGAAGAATGTGAGTGGGAATAAAAGACAACCTTGCAGAAACTCTAAGTATGCATGGAACCATTCTCTCCATTGTGCTTTGAACAATTACGACGGACCGCCGCTGACCTCTGAAGATCGTCGTCATTATTTCCCATTACAATTGGATTTACTTTATATTCCTTTGCGCCAGTAAGCGCTTCAGCTAATCCATCCAGAAGCGAAACGCGTGTCTGTGAATTATTGTAGACAGAGGACCGCATGGAGGGGCGGGGCCACATTACCCGTTCACCCTCCGACCACCTTGGGCGGTCATGCCTTCTCCTCAGCAAGCTGCTTAGGCGATGGATGAGGCACAGAGACGCTCTCTCTCTCTCTCCTCTCTCTCTCAGGTCTCCCTCTAAAGTCTCTACTCTCTCTCTCTCGTCTCTGTCTCTTCTCCATCCTCATCTGTGTTGTTGGGGTGTGTGTGTGTTGGTGTGTTGTGTGGTGTGTGGTGTGTGTTATGTGTGTGTGTCTGTGTTTTCTCTCCACTCTCTCAACTCGTCTGTGTCCCTCCTCCCCTCCCTCCCCCTCTCTCTGTGTCTACCAGTCTGTCCTGTCTGTTCTGCCTCTGTCTGGTCTGTCTGTCTGTCCTCTTCTCTCTCTCCTCTCTCGTCCTCTCCTCTCTCTCTCTCCTTCGGATCTCACTCCTCTCGCTCGTCTCAACCTCTCTCTTCTCTCTCCGTCTCGACTCTCTGTCTCTCGCTCTCTCTCTCGCTCTCTCTCTCTCCTCACCACACACACACACCAACACACACACAGAGGCGCTCGCGCTCACACCCACACACGGGCCACGCACACAGATACCCACACACACACATACATACCCACTCACACCACAAACACATACATCCAAACAGAACAACCACTCTCCCTCACTCTCTCTCTTCTGTCTCTGCTCTCTCTCTGTCTTCCTCTCTCTCTCTCTCTCCTCTCTCTCCCTCTCTCTCTGCTCTCTCCTCTCTCACTCCTCTTATCTCCTCTCTCTCTCTCCTCATCTCTCTCTCTCTCCTCTCTCTCTCTTCTCTCCTCTTCGCTCTTTCGCATACACACACACACACACACACACACACACACACACACACCACGCACACACACACACAACCACACACCAATACGCTCAGCGCGCGCGCGCGCGCACACACACACACAACACACACACACACACACACACACACACACCGCAACGCACGCACGTACACAACGCGCCCGCACACACACGCACACACACACACATACATAATACACACACACACACCCACACACACACACACACACACACACACCACACACACACACACACAAGAAATTTAGATGATGAAGACATGCCACGAAGGAGAGTTCATCTAAATATCCTTGAGTGAACAGGCGGGTGTGTGTGTGCGGGCGCGTGCGCGCGCGCGCGCGCGTGTGTGTGTGTGTGTGTGTGTGTGTGTGTGTGTGTGTCTGTCTGTCTGTCTGTCTGTCTGTCTTTGACTCAGTGCACTTACACGCGCATGTATGTGTATGTTTATCTGTCTACGTATATGTATAGGCGCGCTCATTCAGTTTGCACCTGCGAATGTTTCAGAGTTTTTTTTCTAGACATAAACACGTTTTGAAAAGCACAACTGCAGTAAGATGGGTGTGTCAGCCCTATGTGTCATTTCTACTCTGGGAACGCTTGATTCGGATCCCGGCAACAAGGCTGCAGTAATTGTAAAAGCACCCACAAAAGACATGTGCGAGAGGAATGCTTCTGCCACCGCCCCCCCCCCCCCCCCCCCCCCCCCCCCCCCCCCACACCACCCTTTTTCCTTATCCCTTCCGACATGATCCATTGCATTTCTCACCTTCCACACACACACACACACACACAACACACACCACACCACCACCACCACCACCACACCACACCACCACCACACACCACACCACCCACACACACACACATCGAGTCACTTCAAGAGCGAAAGATCAATAGAAAGACAAGACGAATTGGAAAAAGTGAAAAGAGAGAGAGAGGTAGAGGGTAATGATAGACAGATACAGATAGACAAACAGAAAGGGACGGACGAAGAAAGGGACGGAAAACTTGATAGTGCATGATTTATTGGTATTTGTTTTACACAGCGCTCGTGCCAGTGGGTGCGTGATACTCGGATATAATGATGAGTAAAAAAAAAAAAAAAAAAAAACAAAAACATATCCAGAAGTCTTTATTCTTTCATAGTAATTATGATCTTGTGGCCAGACAGACACAATGTCAGAGGGAGCGAAAGAAAACATCAGAAGCGAGACAGGGTTTTTGTTCTCCATTCAGTCTTTGCCTCAGTCTCCATTCACACTTTTTACTTAATAAGGAAAATGGTCTCGAAAAGAGAGAAAGAAAAAAACTGACATAGACTAAGTGTGTGTATCTCTCTCTCTCTCTCTCTCTCTCTCTCTCTCTCTCTCTCTCTCTCTCTCTCTCTCTCTCTTGGTCGGGTCGGTCGGTCGGTCCTTATGATTGTCTTTCCATCGATTCCTGCTTGCCCGTCTGCCTGACTGTATGTCTGTCGGTCTGTCTTTTTCAAACTCACACATACACGCGCGCGCGCGCGCTTACGCATACACATAGACATGCGCGTGCGATTGCACGCCACACTCACACACACACACACACACACACACACACACACACACACACACACACACACACACACACACACACACACACACACACACACACACACACACACACACACACACACACACACACACACACACACACACACACACACACACACACACACACACACACACAAAACATACACGCGCGCGTGCACACACATGCACACACGACGAGTGCGCGCGCTTACTCTTACTCATATATGCTTGCTCTAGCACACACGCACACGCATAAAAACATGCACACACAAACACGCCATGTGTAATAAAACTGTTCTTGTTACCGTCCTTTTTTTTTTTGCCTTATTGTTTCCTTTGGTCGATAGTGTTACACGCAACAGAATGAAAGTGTCAGCACACCAAACATCAGAACATCATCAAACCCAACCACTGTTTATCAAACTTAAAAGCATAAAAACCACAAGAGAATGTCCATCAGTAAATGAACACACAGACTATGCATGGCACGGGAGGAAAGCAGTAGAGTTACAAAGTGAGAACAATGGGAGGATGGAAGCCCTACTCATTTTTTTCCAAAAGAAACTAAAAGAAAAAAAAAAGGGAAAACAAGAGAGAAAAAGAAAAAAGAAACGGGGGCTGAAGGCAAAAAAAAAAAAAAAAAAACAACAGAAAATAGAAAAGAAAATCAGCTGTCCACGACCATGTTGCTGAAGGTATGACATGGATGAGCGTCGCTGAAGTAGACCATCGTGGACACACACTCACAGGGAGAGGAGAAAGAACATCGACCTATTAGGAAACCAGACAAATCACAAAAATCATTCTGGAGGCCATTATGAGTCCAACATTCATTCACTGTTGGCCCAACACTCTCCTGAATTAGAAAAAAAAAAAATATGCCGCCAAACGAAAGAACAAATGACCAACAAATGCTACGCGTTCCGACCTCTTTGGTCTTCTTCAGGCAAGACCAACAACTTCTAAGACAACGGACAGACAGAACAAAGCACGAACAATCATTTATCACCTCAAACTGGGCGCAAAATGGATGTGGTATGTTTCAGTTTCCATCTGCTGTGGCCTAACTTAAACCAAAATTTCTCTCCACACGCCAAATGCGTAAAATCAACCCTTAGAATTATCTGAGAGATAGATAGATTCAAAAGAAGTCCGACGGGAATCGGATGTCAAACAACGAAGCACGGACTAAGCACCTGGTTGTTAAGAATGTCGGACTAAGCACCTGATTGTCAAGACTGTCGGACTAAGCACCTGATTGTCAAGACTGTCCGCGTGTTCTGTTACGCCGTAACTCCATAATGAACAGAGTGAAAAGAAAACACTTATGTCTCTCATATGGCCTACAAGTCGACACAAGAAAAGTGCACAAGATTAGGAATGTAAGGCGAAAACAGCAGAAGCAAAGGCAAATCTATTTCCAGAAGTGGAGTGTGCAATCGTGCGCGTGGAAACTAAACGATATAAAATTAAAGGACCCATATGAACGTAGAAAAGTTCGAAACAATGCGCACAAAATGTCAAAAGGCAGTTCCCCAAAACCAAAGTGGCGGTGAGTCAAATTGCAACAACCAGAAACAAGACCCTTGACCTTAAAAGAGAACTGGTCAATGTATTTGCAAAGTCAAAGCTCCTGGCAGAAAGTGATGCCTTCGCCTGTCATGACAAGTTGCGGGCCACAGAAACAGAACCTTAAGTTGCTAGAAAAAAAACAATCCTTGCAGAGTAGCCAGTATCCTTGCCAGGAACCTAGAGCGACAACTTCATCGACTTCTGGGAAAAAGAAACACGGTGGAGACCAGCCCCTTATTCTTAAGAGTCAAGCTATCTTTCTATCCGGCAGTTTTACCACCGCCCTGATTCCACCACAGTGAAATGTCAGCGACCTTTTGCTACTGGGTGTCAACGATTACATCTGATTCATTTTTTTTTTTTTTGTCTTGGTTTTGTTAGCATTTGTGCGTTTGAACTCTTCCGAGTACACATTGCTTTGTAAAATTAAAACAATGATTTTGGGGTGGTTTCTTTTTGGTTTTTGTTTTTTGTTTGTTTGTTTTTGTTTGCTTTGTGGTGACGCCTTTGCATGCTACTGTGTAAACAGTAAGGAATCGAACACACTCAGGAAGATTGTACAAGGGAATACTCGTTTCACAAGTAAATTAAAAGTCCATGCCTAAATCAATACCTAACCTTTAATGCTTCTCAAATTACTACACCAGTCCATGCATGTCATCAAAGAATATTAACCCAAACTCTTAGGCTAGTTCTATCCATCTGTTCACAAACAATCAGATTCTTCTGTTCGTATTCAGAATGCGATTTATCGTCTTGAAGGTCTGAACTATCCCATGGGAAGATCACCTGCACCAACCATGTTCACATCAGTTTCATCTTGTGCCATTATAGCAAAACTGTCACCATCACTAGTTTTATACACTACTTGTATGTACATGCCAAAAGAGCAGATAAGAAAAAACTCAGAATGGTTACTACACTTACAGGGGCAATAGGACAAAGGGGTTACAGGGGGCTGCTTCAGTGATCACGCTGTTTCTGGAGATAGTAATTACCCCGGTGTCTCTAGCAACAGATTAACTGACAATATTAAATTTTTACTCTATGTTACATAAAAATGGAAACGTCACACGTGTCCCAGATATACCAACTCGTCACCCTGCGGAAAACAGAAGATTACATACTAGGGTCTGATCATACACCCATAGAAACATTCATCGTTCAGAATATTGAGCGAGAAAAGTTCAAGCCGATGTGATTCCAAATTCTAACCATAGATATGCTGCGTAGTCAGATTCGAAATATGCTGTTCAATACAGGAAAACGCATCTGCCAGATAAAGCAAACGACATCGATCTTATTAACAAACGGCATTGATCTTATTAACAAATGACATCGATCTTATTAACAGCGAATTCTTGGGTCTCTTTACATGTTGTAGATGACTCTGCTCCATACCCTCCTCCTCCCCCCCCACACACACACATACACACGCGCGCGCGAGCGCGCACGCACACACAACACACACACACACACACACACACACACACACACACACACACACACACACACACACACACACACATATACACACACGCGCGCACGCGCAAAATATTTTAGCATTCAATCCCCACCGTTGATCGGTTTAGAAACCATTGTGAGAACATCTCATGCCAGAACATGGTATCATTCACACACACACACACACACACACACACACACACACACACACACACATATTTTCGACTAACCCCAGTGACTTCATTGCCAACTGAAAGGCGACTCTCACCCGTCCGAATCTGTCGTAACGTTACTATGGAAACGAAACGACACAAAATAAAAAACGGAGTCTGGAAGCTTGATTATGAGATACACTACTAATGCGTCAGTGTATGTTAGAGGACCAGGGCGCCTGCTGCATTGGAATGGCACCCAGGGTGCAGTTCTGTCATCAGTTGGCTCACACACGCTGCTTCCCTTCTTGGCATGTGGTAACCTCTGTAAGGGTCCTTCCCTGTAGAAGGGGATAATCGCTTCTGCAGATTGCCCAACACTGGGAATCAAACCGTTCTAGAGAAGGAGCTGCAGACAAACGCACGAAATGATTAGAGATAAATGTGAGTGCCGTTCGCAGACAAGGTTTGTTTTTTCCTTTCATATCAAGTCAATAGAAAAAAAAAAACGGTGATTTAACCTTTCCGACACTAACTTAGCGAAACGGATTGCCGCGTCAAGACTCAGTATCAGTGTTCCATTTCTCCGCCATTTCAGGCAATACTTCTGTAACAGCTGACAGATCCTACAAGAGAAGGACAGTTACAATATGAAAACTTGTATAAAGTTTAAAAATACACAACGGTTTTCTTTATAGGGGGAGCCAATGTATGAACACAAAAGATCTGCGCACAAATCAGGAAAATTCGGTCATTCGCGATGTCGCAAAAAAAAAAAATTGTCATTTATCTGGCAAAACCTTAAGATTCCAATTAATCGCTAAGAAGCGCGACAGAAGACAGCAGTTTTGTGCCAGCTGACCTAATTTTACATTTATGTTCTAGACATTTGAAACCGAAATGTCCCTGTTACGACTGACTGCACGGCGGAGGAGCAACCACTTCAATATCCGCGTTATTGTTTTGTTTTGTTTTTTCTAGTTGCGGTGCTGTTTCCAGCTTCTGTTTTCATTCAAACTGAAGAAGAATCAAACTTTCTAACGTGAGAACGAAGATTCAAAGGGAGGACTGCAGAAAGACAATCAGAGCTTGATGTATCATCGTGCCCACGTCTCCAGTGCCCCCGTCTCTTTGCGCCCTCGTCTCTATTATGCATCCGTCTATATGTGCCTCCTTGTCTTCGTGCCTGCATCTGCAAATTCCCCCTTCTCTTTGTGCTCTCGTCTGCTTTTTTGCCCGTCTTCATATGACCATCCCCGTGATGTGGTGACGACCATCGCATCAGGCAGCCACCGAATATCGTCTTCAATATGTTGAGCATGACACGAGGCTGAGTCTGAACACACTTTACCAACAAAACTGAAGAACCATACTGTCACCATTACTTACTTACTGCATGGATTGCAAACAATATTGGTTTCCACTATCTTCAGTGACCGTGTCAACATGATAATGAATGATCTCTGCCGCTGACTGAAGATATGTGTGGTCTGAATGGGGACAGGCCTATAGAACCCCAAGACCTGTCTTCAGTGATGCCAAAGGCTCGTCGATCCGGAACTTTTCGCCATGACCCACACCAAGATTGAAGGTCAAGTGATCCAGGATGTGTGCGCATTGAACGAGAATGCTGCTGAGGTTAAGTGACCGTGAATGAGTTTTGGTGACTCAGATTTATATTTGAGGTTAAGTGACCGTGAATTGATGTTTTGGTGACTCAGATTTATATTTGAGGTTAAGTGACCGTGAATGAGTTTTGGTGACTCAGATTTATATTTGGGTTAAGTGACCGTGAATGAGTTTTGGTGACTCAGATTTATATTTGAGGTTAAGTGACCGTGAATGAGTTTTGGTGACTCAGATTTATATTTGAGGTTAAGTGACCATGAATGAGTTTTGGTGACTCAGATTTATATTTGAGTTAAAGCGACCGTAGATGAGTTTAAGGACCCACATTTATATTTGAGGTTGTGCATATTTTTTCATGGAAGCTGAAAACCTTTTGTATTCTTAGGTAATGAATTCATTAATCACATCGTTGTATTAATTTTTGCTTGCGTACACTTATCTATTCAAGGATTTGTTGATCTTCGAATTGTAGGTCAATTTTGTCTTTCCGCAAACCGTACATTTTCACCAACAAACTTGTTTCCAGCTCTCTGCTCTCTTCAGGGTGTTCATTTTGGGCACGCTACCGGTGTTATATATATATGTGTGTGTGTAAGCGTGAGTTCTGCATGTGTTTCACGCGGCCTGTATCTTTTTACAATTTTGATTTTTGGGGGGTGCGTTCAGGGAGGGTGTGTTAAGGAATGGTGTGTTGACAAGAATTTCCATTTGTGCCTGCAATTGTTTATGATCTCAACTTTTGAATTCAGAGTTGCTAGATGAGGTTTGCATAATATCAGCCACTTTTGTGTAGACATAGGTTGCATTTTTTAGAGATATTGTTGTGGTGCTGCTCTTTTTATAAATTTCCCATGATATATTATAGTCTATTTTTTTTATCTTTAAGTTTCCAAATGTGTTTTGCTTAGTTCTGTTTGGTTTTTATATTTTTCATTTTTGAAGGACTGTTTATGGTTTGCATATCTAGTTTTGAATGGGTTTGCAGTAATCCCTATGTATGTTTCTTTGTCAATGCCCCCTGAATAATAAATGCCTAACAATAATATGTTACCAAGCCACAGTAACAAATGATAGTGAACAAAGAAACATACATAGGGATTACTGCAAACCATTTCAAAACTAGATATGCAAACCATAAACAGTCCTTCAAAAATGAAAAATATAAAAACCAAACAGAACTAAGCAAACACATTTGGAAACTTAAGATAAAAAAAAAGACTACTATAATATATCATGGAAAATTATAAAAAGAGCAGCACCATACACAACAATATCTCTAAAAAATGCAACCTATGTTCTACAGAAAAGTGGCTGATATTATGCAAACCTCATCTAGCAACTCTGAATTCAAAAGTTGAGATCATAAACAATTGCAGGCACAAATGGAAATTCTTGTCAACACACCATTCCTAACACACCTCTCCCTGAACGCACCCCCCAAAAAATCAAAATTGTAAAAAGATACAGGCCGCGTGAAACACATGCAGAACTCACGCTTACACACACACAATATATATAACACCGGTAGCGTGCCCAAAATGAACACCCTGAAGAGAGCAGAGAGCTGGAAACAAGCTTTTGGTGTTTTTTTTAATCTCTTTTTTAATCACATGAAGTTACAATCCTTTGACGAGGGGGACTGAAAGAGCAGCCATCGCTAGGAAATACTATATTCTTACACCTAGGTTAAGGGTTAATAACGGAGACGGAGAAGCCAGACGTTACCCCAGTGGATAATGCACTCGCCCCTAGAGCGAGAGAATCCTGGGTTTGTGGCTCCAGTCTCGAAAGGGGCGGTCTTTTTCTTGTCCCCGTCTCCACAGATGCTTAACTGGTGGTATGAATGCCAGACATTCAGATGAGACCATAAACTGAAATCCCAAGAGACTGGTAGGTGGAGAGTCAGAGAGACAGATATACAGACAGACAAAACAGACTTGGACAGAGAAGAATTATTTGGTATGAACCTGAACAAAATATATGTACATTCACCTCCGGCTCGTCACCGGCAACGTTCTTAATACAAACACATTGTGTCTTAGAGTAAAACATGAAGAAACAAAATGCCTTGGTCACTCTATGGAAAACACGGTTGGAGAGAGAGAGAGAGAGAGAGAGAGAGAGAGAGAGAGAGAAATTAAAACTTATGGAATGGAGAGTCTGAGCGAGTGAAAAACAGATATGTGGTAGGAAAGGAAAGGGAAGAGAGTCAGAAATGATGTGGAGGTGTTTAACAAAGGACGTTTGACAGGAAATTAAAGGAAGACAGAGGGATAACGGGAGTCTTAGTTAGGAGGATGAAGGTTTTCAGGTTGCCGGACAAGGTGTGTGTGTTGGAGGAGGAGGAGGGGGGGGGGGGGGGGGTTGGAAGGTCGAAGATGAAATGAATTCAGCTTCTGCTGCCTGATAGTCATTCTGCTTCTGTTGGTGCCCTTTAGTCATTCCGCCTCTGTTGATGCCCTATAGTCTTTCTGCTTCTATTGATGCCCTTTAGTCATTCTGCTTCTGTTGATGCCCTTTAGTCATTCTGCTTTCTGTTGATGCCCTT
>JADBJO010000105.1:520000-530000 GCA_016801955.1 Conus betulinus | reverse complement strand
GACCACCAGAACAGGAACATGTATGGAAGAGGTGAGGTGACGGAACTGGGAAGCAAAGAGAAAAACAGAAGGGGGGGGGGGGGGGGGGGGGGGGGGGGGAAGGGGAGGGAGGGGGAAGAGAGAGGGGAATGACCGAGAGAAAAAAGAAAGAATTAGCGATGTAAGGGGGCGAGGAAAAAGAGAGAGAAGAAGGATTAAGGGTGTAAGGGGGCCAGGAAGGAGAGAAGAGAGAGAGAAGAAAGGATTGAGGGTGTAGGGCGGCCAGGAAGAGAGAGAGAGAGAGAGAGGATTGAGGGGGGCAGATTGGAGGGTGTTGAGGATTTGCAGAGAGAGAGAGAGAGAGAAGATTGAGAGGGTAAGGGGATTGAAGGAGAGGATTGAGGGAGAAAGGGAGGCAGAGAGAGAGAGAGAAGAAAGGATTGAGGGTGTAAGGGGGCCAGGAGGAGAGAGACAGAGACAGAGAGAGAGAAGAAAGGATGAGGGGTGTAAGGGGGGCAGGAAGAGAGAGACAGAGACAGAGAGAGACAGAGAGAGAAGAAAGGTTTGAGGGGGGGTGTAAGGGGGGCCAGGAAGAGAGAGAGAGAGAGAGAGAGAGAGAGAGAGACAGGAAAGGATTGAGGGTGTAAGGGGGCCAGGAGGAGAGAGACAGAGAGAGAGAAGAAAGGATTGAGGGTGTAAGGGGGCAGGAAGAGAGAGAGACAGAGACAGACAGAGACAGAGAGAGAAGAAAGGATTGAGGGTGTGTAAGGGGGCCAGGAAGAGAGAGAGAGAGAGGAGAGAGAAGAAAGGATTGAGGGTGTAAGGGGGCCAGGAAGAGAGAGACAGAGACAGAGAGAGAAGAAAGGATTGAAGGTGTAAGGGGGCCAGGAAGAGAGAGACAGAGAGAGAAGAAAGGATTGAGGGTGTAAGGGGGGCAGGAAGAGAGAGAGAGAGAAGAGGATTGAAGGTGTAAGGGGGGCCAGGAAGAGAGAGAGAGAGAGACAGAGAGAGACAGAGAGAGAGAAGAAAGGATTGAGGGTGTAAGGGGGGCAGGAAGAGAGAGAGACAGAGACAGAGAGAGACAGAGAGAGAAGAAAGGATTGAGGGTGTAAGGGGGGGGCAGGAAGAGAGAGACAGAGAGAGAGAGAGAAAAGGATTGAAGGTGTAAGGGGGCCAGGAAGAGAGAGAGAGAGAGAGAGACAGAGAGAGAAGAAAGGATTGAGGGGTAAGGGGGGCAGGAAGAGAGAGAGAGGAAAGGATTGAGGGTGTAAGGGGATTAGGAAGAGAGAGAGAGAGAAAGGATTGAGGGGGGTATAGGGGATTAGGAAGAGAGAGAGAGAGAGAAAGGATTGAGGGTGTAAGGGGATTAGGAAGAGAGAGAGAAGAAAGGATTAAGGGTGTAAGGGGGCCAGGAAGAGAGAGAGAGAGAGGGACAGGGACAGAGAGAGAGAGAAGAAAGGATTAAGGGTGTAAGGGGGCCAGGAAGAGAGAGAGAGAGAGACAGAGAATGAGAGGAAAGAGAGAGAGACAGAGACAGAGAGATAGAAGAAAGAATTAAGGGTGTAAGGGGGCCAGGAAGAGAGAGAGAGAGAGAGAGAGAGAGAGAGAGAGAGATGAGAGAAAAGAGATTAAGGTTCTGTTTAAGACGGCGAGGAAGAGAGAGAGAGAGGGGGGAGGATGAAGGGTTTGTAAGAGGGCGAGGAATAGAGAGAGAGGGGGGGGGATGAAGGGTGTAAGGGAGAGGAAGGATTAAGAGAGAGAGAGAGAGAGAGAGAGAGAAGAGGGAGAGAGAATAGAGGAGAGAGAGAGAGAGAGAGAGAGAGAAAAGAAAGGATTAAGGGTTAAGGTTGTAAGGGCGGCGAGAGGAGGAGAGAGAGAGAGAGAGAGAGATTAAGGGGTTTAAGAGGGCGAGGAGAGAGAGAGAGAGAAGAAAGGATTAGGGTGTAAGATGGCGAGAATGCGAGGAAGAGAGAGAGATTAAGGGTGTAAGAGAGAGAGAGAAGAAGAGGATTAAGGGAGTAAGGGAGAGAGGCGAGAGGAGAGAGAAGAAAGGATTAAGGGTGTAAGGGGCGAGGAGGAGAGAGAGAAAAAGAAAGGATTAAGGGTGTAAGGGGTGAGGAAGAAAAGTGTGAAGAAAGGATTAAGGGTGTAAGGGGCGAGGAAAAGAGTGAAGAAAGGATTAAGGTGTTTAAGATGTGAAGGGGCGATGGAGGAAAGAGGTTAAGATGAAGAAGGTTGGATTAAGGGTGGTGTAAGGGCGGAGGAGGAGAGTGAGTGAAAGAAAGAGTATTAAGGGCGTAAGGGGGCGAGGAAGCAGAGTGATAGTTTAAGATGGAGAAGAGTTGGGGATGGAGGAGGAGGATAGTTTAAGATGGAGGAGAGTTGGTATGGAGGAGGATAGTTTAAGATGGAGAGAGAGTTGGGGATGGAGGAGGATAGTTTAAGATGGAGGAGAGTTGGAGATGTAGGAGGATAGTTTAAGATGGAGAAGAGTTGGGGATGGAGGAGGATAGTTTAAGATGGAGAAGTGTTGGGGATGGAGTACGATAGTTTAAGATGGAGAAGAGTTGGGGATGGAGGAAGATAGTTTTCAGATGGAGAAGAGTTGGGGATGGAGGAGGATAGTTTAAGATGGAGGAGAGTTGGGGATGGAGGAGAATAGTTTAAGATTGAGGAGAGTTGGGGATGGAGGAGGATAGTTTAAGTGGAGAGAAGGTTGGGGATGGAGGAGGATAGTTTAAAGTGGAGAAGGGTTGGGGATGGAGGAGGACAGTTTAAGATGGAGGAGAGTTGGTATGGAGGAGGATAGTTTAAGATGGAGAAGAGTTGGGGATGGAGGAGGACAGTTTAAGATGGAGGGGAGTTGGGGATGGAGGAGGATAGTTTAAGATGGAGGGGAGTTGGGGGCAGAGGAGGAAGACGAAGAGAGATGAGACACAGAAATAATGATAGTTATAGCAATACCAGTCGTAATTCTCCTCATTATCACCATCCCCACCATCATTATCGCAATACCAATGATAAGAATAACAACAACAATCAAAAAACGACGAGAATATCAACCATTACAGTACCCCTGACTAATCATCACTATCGTTATCATCACCATCATCATCGTTACAATCATCGTGTCAGTAAGAATCATCATAATCATTACCATCATTATCATCACATTATGTCCCATGGGGGATGAAGAGGGAAGAAAGACGGATTAAGAAAGGATTGGTGGTGGTGGTGGGTGGTGGTGGTGGGTGATGGTGGTGGTGGAGAGATTACGAGAAAATGAAAGGAAGGAGTGTGAGAGAGATAGAGGGGGGTGGGTGGGGGTGAGGGTAGTAGAAGGGGTAAGGAAGGTGTGGGTGGGGACAGTGGGCGGGGATGAAGCCGGGGAAGCAGAAGTGATTAAAGATTGGAGCTGTCTAGATTCTTGGAGACTGCAAGGATCACTAAACACTGTTTTGAGTTTGTGTTGTCAGCAGGTATCTCGTTTCTGGTTGTTTACTTGATTGTTTACTTGAAGCCTCAGAGCATGTTTCTCGGTACCTTTATGTACCATCTGGTTGGACTAGATGTCAAATTGGTGTTTATCTTATTCTCCCGACAATGAGGAAGATTTTTAAGAACCCAAATATTGGAAAAATAAAAGGAGTATATGGTCTTCGGTGTTAGGCCTGTATGCAGTGAAGAAAAAGAAGAGCAGGCGCACAATTACTGTGCATGTATGACAACGTTTCAGTACATACTCTGTTAGAAAGAAAGGGGTAAGATAGGAGGAGGAGGAGGGGATAGGAGGAGGGGGGGGGAAAGAAGAGGGCGTTAAGGTGTCAATACGAAGCTCATCACTAAAAGCATATGGGAACAATCGAATTTTTCCCGTGAACAGAACCATTTCTTACACCTTTCAAGCTTCGTCCTCTGGGTGAAACGCATTAGAGAACCCGATCTGGATGTGTTCGTTCCCCCGTTAGTACTCTACCAGAGGCATAACACCTATATAATTCCGTGCTATTCTCTTTGTCTCTGTCTTAGTCTGTCTGCGCGAGTGTGTGTCTGTCTCAATATATATATATATATATATATATATATATATATGCATGTATATCTATATCTATATATAGACAGAGAGAGACAGACACACAGACAGATTCACAGACAGGACATTCAGACAGAGCGAGAGAAAAACATCGGTGAAAAAGGTTGACCGTGGTAAAGCAGCAGAACGCAAAGCGACAGCCAGAGTATGGTTCTTCTGGATCATGACCAGCTAAATTCTTGAATTTTCACTCGGACATTGTGATACTGTGCGACAACAACATGCATCAACATCTGTTTTCTTTTCTCAACTTCGATATGTCAGCTAAATGAAATTTGATCGCCAATATTGGTTCTCTCCTCTTCGTCTGCTGAAGATCCCTCTTTCGAGTTTGTAGGAAACCGGTGATGCCAATGGCAAAACTGTTGCGGGATAAGCTTGTCACGTATAGCGTACAGTTTCTTCTCTCGTCTAGTTGATGCTGATAGATCACCTTTAATCAAAAATGCGAGATGCCATGTCCGGCCATTTTCATCGTATGTATTTGATGAATCGGCGAGGTAAACTACATGATCCTATCGCAGGGGTTCTACAGAGAAGTTGTCTGTTCTGCCTACAGACGTTTAAGAGCATACCGTCATGCGTTAGACACATCCTCCAAATTCCAGTCTGCTTGTTTTAATACGTCAGTTGTCAGACGGGAATTATACATCGTATGAATTTACCAGAGACGAATCAAAGAAAGACACGATTTGGGACACCTCTCTCTCTCTCTCTCTCTCTCTCTCTCTCTCTCTCTCTCTCTCTCTCTCTCTCTCTCTCTCTCTCTCTCTCTCTCTCTCGCTCACGCGCATACATAAACCCAAATTCTCTCCTTCTCTTTCTCGAAGGTATTCTAACAGATCGATAGGAGTGAGAAAAAATCTCTCTCTCTCTCTCTCTCTCTCTAACACACACACACACACACACACACACACACACACACACACACACACACACACACACACACACATACACGTACAAAAAGAGAGAGAAACAGAGACAGACAGACAGACCGATAAAGACAGAGAGAGACAAGTCAAAGGACAGGCAATCAATCCCGATCTGGCCAGTCAGCCCTGGTGAATTCCAGTCAGACCAGTGATCAGTCCCGGGCTTTCCCCGGTGTCTGTCAACCCGGCGAGGAAACGTGCAGTCCCTCTTAAGAGAAGGATCGGCGTTTCGGCTTCACGCTCTTTCCTTTGCCTCCTACTAGCAGACGTTTCGTTGTCTTCAAAATAATACCTCGTAGGATGCATTCTAACAGATTGATAAGAACGAGAAAAAAAAAAAAACACCTAGGAACTAACTCTCTCTCTCTCTCTCTCTCTCTCTCTCTCTCTCTCTCTCTCTCTCTCTCTCTCTCTCTCTCTCTCTCTCTCTTCATGATGCGTGAAACCTATTTTGGATAGCGTGCTAAAGAAGTAGCGACTTCATAATGATCTGCATTTATTTCACTGTTTCTTGTGATAGGATGATTTGTTTGCCGAAGTTTGGTTATTCTTTGTTATTTTGACCACATGCTCTGCCATGAAGGGCAATGACCTGACAGTGCACAGGACATTCTTTCTACCTCTGTCTCTCTGTCTGTCACTCTCTCTCTCTCTCTCTCTCTCTCTCTCTCTCTCTCTCTCTCTCTCTCTCTCTCTCTCTCTCTCTCTCTCCACCGTTCTCTGTATTCTTCCTATATTCCTCGTACGCATTTTTTCCTTCAGAGCAATGGTTAGAAACGAAAATACGAAATTGTTTTGTCCACCGGCCGTCCAGTTAAGGACCCAAAGAAGACGTTGATGTGGAATTGCATATTTGATAAAACAAAGGAAAGAAAAACAAAGAAACTGATACTGATATTGTGTAAAACAACACTGCTATGAATGTTAGGAGTAGTAAGATAAAACATAGATGTATTATACAGTGATGATTTTAACTTTCCTCACAAGAAATTGCAACGGAGCACTGTCTAAGTAATGAAATATTTATTCATTCTGGATTAACTTAAATCTGTTTCTAAGAGACAAAACACCACATCCCAAGAACTGTTGCTTAAAATGAAACCAGTTATGTTCCGCATTGAAGAGAACTCTAAATAAACGGTATAATCTGCTTTATGATAGTAACTGGTAAATTCTTTCTTGATAAATCAGCGGCTCCTGGATGAGACTCGTTGGAAAACCCGGCCTGCCTATTGTAAATCCCATGGGCACGTAACGGGTATCTCTTCTCTTGCTCCCTCTTTTGCCTGGTCTTCTCTCTCCTCTTCTCACTCTTCTCCTCCTCCTCCTCTTCTCCTCCTCCTCCTCCTCCTTCTCTCCTCCTCCTGTTCTTTTTATTCTAATTCTTTCTCCTTTTTTTTCATCTTCTTCTTTTTCTGCCTTAAATTCGTGAGCAGTCAGTGAAGCACTGCCCTTAAGAACACCTCACCAGTTACCTCCAGTTTTGTCCGCTGAGTATCAAGACTTGGCTTCTGCAAGTGGTTTTCTTGTGAGTTCTGCAATGGTGTCAAATCGTTTCTAGTCTGTCGCCCCCTTCGTCTCTGTTATACAAAGGCCATTGGATCTTTTTACACGAGCATACTGACGTAGCTTGCTTTTTTTAACTGATGCCAGGACATCTTCGTATGGTCCTGTTAACTGTCCAAAGACAGAAGTAAGAAATGATCCTATAGTTCACTTGCTTGGGATCCATTAACAGCAATGAAGAATCCAACCAGACACCTTCTCAAGGGCCGCAGGAATGTCAGCACTGTATAAAAACTAAGACCTGTCTTGGCGGACATGACATCCCCATGAAACCAAAGGTCTAGCGTGCACTGTTACATCGCATCTTTCTGTATGCGTTCGAGACATGGACCCTAACATTTCTAATCAATATAAATGCGAATCTTTGAGCTTATACTTCAGAATTCTCAGGATATACACACGTTTTGGATAACAGTACATTTGAATGTGATTTGAATTTCCAGAAACACACATTTGTTTTGGAAAAAAGGGCCTTTCTTTTGTGTCATGACGTAAATGGATAATTTTAATGAACACCAAGAAAGAATGAGAAGGGGGGGGGGGGGGGGGGGCAGGAACTGGGTAGTGGCGAAAGAGTTTCTAAGGCATCCGACACATGAACAAAAAAAGACAGAGAGGGGACAAAGGGCTCGGTTGGAGGGGGCGAAAAGGAAAGGGGAAACAATGCGCATCAGTATGGAGAGATAACTGCTTGACGGCAAAGAGACAGTGGATAGGAATGTGTCTGTTAATGCGACAGAGACAGGACACAGAGAGGGAGAGAGAGAGACAGAGAATGTGTGTGTACGTGTGCATGTGCAGGGCAGGAGGAAAGCGGGGCTGAGTGTGAGTGGGAAAGTGAGAGAGAGGGGAAGTGAAAGAGAGGCGGAATATAAGAAGAGAGAGAGAGAGAGACAGACAGATAAAGAGAGAGAGAGAGAGAGAGAGAGAGAGAGCATGGGGTTAAGTGAGTGAAAAAAGAGCATTCAACTGTGAAAATAGCGAACCCGGCTTCGCGCATCCGTTCCATTGACTCTCTGCAGGACCCGATGTTCCAGCCATCGTTTCCCATTCCCACCCAGACCCTAATGCACACAGCCCCCTTCCCTTCCCTTGCACAACACCAAATCAAGTCAGAGGCTTTCTTTACTTTAGAAAAAAGGTTGCCAGCACACACACACACACACACACACACACACACACACACACACACACACACACACACACACACACACACACACACACACACACAGAGAGAGGAAGGGGGGGGGGGGGCGATTGTGCATGAAACACATTTGTCGAAACGAAAGCATGAAAACATGTAGACTTTATAACAACGATCATATGGGTGTCCATATGATGGACAAGCACACAACTACAAAAAATGTCAGTGGCTGCATTAGCAGCTTTTCTTCGTTCCCACCAACCATGGTCACTAAATGTGATAAGGATATAGCTTCCATCACACCTCGTCCTTGTCCACGTTGATTGGCTGCTTCTCCCTGAGCACAGGAAGAAACTGTTCATTCTGTTTTTTCTTTTCCAGGCAGGCCAGTATTTCTAAAGGAATATTTCTCGACTGGCCAGGTGGTTGATTTGAAGGGGACGAAGGTGGCTGACACGCCTTTTCTCCAGGTTCATCAGGAGTGCCTCGGCACATTTTCAGTCTCTGTTTACTTGAGACGGACACTAGCGATGGTACACCGAACAACGATCAGAAACTTGAGTGACACAGACAGCTGACTGGCAGATGTCAGTGTGAGCACAATGACAGTTTGATTGCCTCTACCGGTGACATTAACAGACGATAACGTTATTTCCTGCGATACTGTGTTCAGCGTAAGTTCAAGGGCTGATTGGAGTCCCACGACAAGCATGCTGGATTATACCTTATTGAAAAGAGCACTATTTTTGCTACTGCTGAAAAATGGCGTTTTGCTGGATGCAGAGAGAGAGAAGAGAGAGAGAGAGAGAGAGAGAGATTAGATGAATTGAGAGGGAAAGAAAGAAATAGAGAAGAAAGAAATGCATACCACATACATCGTCAGATAGGAATATAAAATGTAAATGATCTGTGGGATAACCATTTTAAACCGATAGAGACAATTAACAAAACCCACAGAGAAAAACACAGAAATTGTCTGCTGTAGATAAATAACTAGAAGAAACAGACTTTTGGTGGAGGGAGGGGGGGGGGGGACAGGAGGGGACGAGAGGGAGGGCTGAAGAGGAGGGGGGATCGGAGACATCAGATAGGGTGGTTTGGTGAGCTGCTTTGCGGTACGAAGAGTCGGGCCGCAAAATGACTGGAGCATCCTGCTGGGAAAAAAGTCTAATTAGCATGACAGTCTCGCAGTCCCAAGGCCTTAGGGGCAATGAACGGTTAAAGTTCACCGTGTCTGGTGCACGGCATTGTAGACGGCGGAGGCCAACCCTCTCCTTCCGCCCGTTAAACTCTCGGGGATTTTCAATCTGCAAAAATCCCAATTCCATCTGAACCGTCAGCTCCGCCATCAAAACGTTCTGATCCAGTGAGCGCACGGTCCTTCTGGTGAAATAATGATGAGCTGAGAGAATGTTTTAACCTGTTGTAAAGAGTGGATGGGAGTTTGAGATTGAAGTGGTGAGTGAAAGTGGAAGTTGTAAATAAAACGGATATTAAACCAGCTATCCCGCGTAGTTCAGTGTTTAGAATCGCAGATTCCTGTTCTGGGAGATTGTGGTTTCGAGTCCTTTCAGCGGCATTTATCCGCAGGGTTTTCCCTTTTCCCCCAAGTAGGTCCTACCCTCATTGTGCTATGGGCTCTAAAGCTTAGACTGGAACATCGCAATTGAATTCTCAATAGACGCTTAGAGCTGCTCGAATCTCCTGACCAGTATTGCTGGTGTCTGTCCGTGCCTCTCGGGCCTGGTTGAAACTTGCGACAGGAGGCATCGAGTTCACAGTTGTCATGCAGTTTCAGACCAGAATGGGTCATATTCATCATTCTCATTCACAGTGATCATCATTGATAAAAAGTCTCAAAGACAGTGTTTGGCCCTTCACGCCCTGCTGTCACAGTGATCAGCGTCCGTTTCCTGTCTACGTCCCTGCATGCGGAGTTCGTGTCGCAGTCTCATGTATCTGTAAGTTCATCTGGACCATCGTTGAATGGACCTGCTGACGCCCTCCGAAGGTGGACATCACACACGCTGGCTCAGATGTCTGGCGATCACTATGGTCAGCCGGGGGCTAAGTGGTGGTGTTCTGCACATGTTGGATTGAAACAGGCCCCAACGAACACTGCCGACGTGACTCGGCAGCGCAGTGTCGCCTGTGGCGGGTTACCTCATGTTGACTTGATCTTGACTGCTGGCGATGAATTGTGACGCGGAGACAGGATACGACCGACCTGTGTAAGGAAGCGTCAGAGTAAGCGCGGCGTCAGATCAACGCCTCTGGGAGAACACG
>JADBJO010000105.1:507500-512500 GCA_016801955.1 Conus betulinus | reverse complement strand
TTTCAGTCATATTCGAAAATCAATTGCAACTGAGGAAAATATAAAGAGCTCTCATACATACATGTACCCTTTACGAGCGCACACACACGCACACACACACACACACACACACACACACACACAGAGTTACAAACACATGCACGTGTTTTGTGCTTTTTGCGTGCTCGCACATGCATTATAACACTCACACTCACAGGTACACATACACATACATGCACGCACACAGGCAACCCAGTCTTGGTGACGTTTCTGTCATAAAGAAAGTGACCCCAAGGTAAATATGCCGTTTCGTAGTCCACTCTCCTCTGTACTTTCTTGCACTTTTTCGTTTTCGTATGTGTAAGACTGTTGCACATGGGGAATGTGGAAAATGAGGGGGGGGGTCATGCGTGCATTCTTTTCGCTGTAAGGTTGGCGTCATCGGGGAACAGCCAACTGCTGAGACGACATGTAACAAACCCCTGAATTCATTTTTCAAAGATGCCGTCTCTGTCCATCTGTCTGCCTGTCTGTCTACTTGACGGTGTGCCTGTCTGTGTCTGTCTGTCCTGTCTGTCTCTCTCTCTCTGTCTCTCTCTCTCTCTCTCTCTCTCTCTCTCTCTCTCTCTCTCTCTGTCTGTTTTTTGGGGAGGGGTGGGATGGATGGGTGTTTGGATGGATGGGTGGTGATGGTGGTGTGTATGATTTGAGGAGCGCTCACGCTCTTGGGTAGGGGGATGGAGAGGGAGAAGGGCAATTGGGACCCAACGATATCCTTTCAGGCGTGTGTACATACGGAATTTGGTTGCTTACGCATAAATTTTTGCTTTGGCACCGTGTCTCTAACATGTAACTACCATTGTTAACCTATTTGAGAGAGAGAGAGAGAGAGAGGGGGGGGGGGGGGGGGAGAGAGAGTGTGTGTCTGTGTGTGTGTGTGTGTGTGTGTGTGTGTGTGTGTGTGTGTGTGTGTGTGTGTGTGTGTGTGTGACACAAAATGAAAAACTGAAAATAATTAAGCCTTTTGTTTCATCTGTGTTGTTTCCTTTGTACAAGCAACACATTATCAGAGTGAGAGTGCCAGTACACCACACATTAGAGCATTAACAAACCCAGACACTTTGTATCAAACGCCAAAACACTAAAATCAGCAAAAAAATATATCCATTTATAAGAGAACATACATACTAGACATGGTGTGTAAGAGACTGGTTGGGGGAAAAAAAAAACAACAAACCTAGTAGTGGAAATTGTTTTTGTTTTGTTTTTTTTCCAGCTTTTTTTTTTTTTTTTGCAGATGAAGAGGACAGTGTGAAGCACAAAAAAAATGAAGAGGTGGATTTGGGCCTTAGGGATTAAAAAAAAAAAAAAAAAAAAAAAAACAAAAAAAAAAAAAAAAAAAAAGAAAAAATCACCACCTTAGGTGCTTCATTGATCCGATAACTGATGCCACAAAAAAAGAAGAAAAAAAGGTAGGTAGGCAGGTAGATAGATAAAAACACGCGTGCGCGCGCGTGTTTGTGCGTTTAGCTGATTAACTCAAGAATGTGTGTGTGTGTGTGTGTGTGTGTGTGTGTGTGTGTGTGTGTGTGTGTGTGTGAGAGAGAGAGAGAGAGAGAGAGAGAGAGAATGTGTGTGTGTGTGTGCGCGCGCGCAAGCAAGCAAGAGCTCGCAGCAAAGTTGAAACCACCCATAAGGGAGATGGCAACCTTGACAGGACAAACTGTTCAGAGCTGAAGAAGCAGAATACGGAGGGGATGAATTTGCCAACTCCACCACTCTGTCAGGAGCGCCATCTAGTTTCCGTGAAAAACGAGAGCCTAATAGTTTGGGGCGAGAAGGGGAAATGGTGGAGGCAGGCAAACACCCAGTGTTCAACCAATGCTTAATGAGCAAGAACGTCTGTAATGTATGTTCACAAACGTGCGGTTTTTTTTTTTTTTTTTCACACACACGCATTCATTCTGCTACACAGTGCGAGAAAGAGAACACTTGCTACACAGTGCGAGAAAGAGAACACTGCTACACAGTGCGAGAAAGAGAACACTTTGCTACACAGTGCGAGAAAAAGAACACTTGCTACACACTGCGAGACAAAGAACATTTGCTACACAGTGCGAGACAAATAACACTTGCTACACAGTGCGAGACAAAGAACACTTGGTACACAGTGCGAGACAAAGAACACTTGCTACACAGTGCGAGAAAGAAACACTTGCTACACAGTGGGAGAAAGAGAACACTTGCTACACAGTGCGAGACAGAGAACACTTGCTACACACATGCGGGACAAAGAACACTTGGTACACAGTGCGGGACAAAGAACACTTGCTACACAGTGCGAGAAAGAGAACACTTGCTACACAGTGCGAGAAACAGAACACTTGCTACACAGTGCGAGAAAGAGAACACTTGCTACACAGTGCGGGACAAAGAACACTTGCTACACAGTGCGAGACAAAGAACACTTGCTACACAGTGCGAGACAAAGAACACTTGCTACACAGTGCGAGACAAAGAACACTTGCTACACAGTGGGAGACAAAGAACACTTGGTACACAGTGCGAGACAAAGAACACTTGCTACAAAGTGCGAGACAAAAAACACTTGGTACACAGTGCGAGACAAAAAAAACACAAACACTTGGTACACAGTGCGAGACAAAAAACACTTACTGGTACACAGTGCGAGACAAAGAACACTTACTACACAGTGCGAGACAAAGAACACTTGCTACACAGTGCGAGAAAGAGAACACTTGCTACACAGTGCGAGAAAGAGAACACTTGCTACACAGTACGAGACAAAGAACACTTGCTACACAGTGCGAGAAAGAGAACACCTGCTATACAGTGCGAGAAAGAGAACACCTGCTACACAGTGCGAGAAAGAGAACACCTGCTACACAGTGCGAGACAAAGAACACTTCGAAGAAAAGACGAAGACAAGCGAGGAAGCAGTATGTGTGAGGAAGAGACGGAGGTTTTTACCGGGTATGAATTTCCAATCACTGACATGGAACATTTATTTTAGTGCAAGTGGTGTAGAAAAGAAGAGAGGGGGATGATGACTCTCAGAGTTCTTACTGTTGTGGAAGTTGCTAAATGAAAAACAAAGGACAGATTGAAAATGATGACACAAACAGATGACTTGTAATTTAAGCTATTGATACAGTTCTTCTCCATGAAAGAGAGAACTGAACACCGATTATAAATCTTTATAATTTCGTCATCATCTTCGTCACCATCTTTGTCACATCTTCGTAACTGCATCTTTGTTGTCATCTTCATCGTCGTCTCCATCATCACGTCATTATCATATATTCATCGTCATCTTCATTAACACATCTTCACCATTATATCTTGATCATCACAACCTCATAGTCATGTCTGTGATTCAGTTACAAGATGACATAGAAATTCTGTGATGGACTACTCACGCTGTGCCTCCAGTGTGTCATCAGTCTGTCTGTGGCCTGTCCACTCTCCACTGTAGCCTGTGAGACTGTTCTGGACATGGAGTCATAATCTTGGCGTGCCTTGTGTGAGAACTGTTGCAACACCAACCTGGAGAAATCATCACGTCAAAAACAAAACGACATTGAAGTCATTTAAAAGAAGAGCAAAACCATGATCCAGTATGGACCACCCTACATGATATAGATTACTTTTATTGAAATCTATGAACCAGGATACATGCAGACCCCTGGATTTAACAGTGATGGACCTACCGTTCTAAACAGTCACTCTGGGATCTGTCCAGGACCTGAATATCCCTGGAACTGTCGACACAGCCGTTCACGCTGCGCTCTGCTAATTCTGTCAGATCTGATGTACACTGATTGTCACCATAAACGAATAGAACCTCATATCTATTCGTGATAACAGAACCGTCGTGCTGCAAATGTTTGACGAACACAATGTCATGGGCTGAACAATTTACCTCTACGATTAAGCGAAAAACTGTCAGGACAAGACATCTGCCACATTTTATAGCACAAACCAGAAAATCATTTGGGAGTTTCTATTTCAAAGGGCGTTTCTGTGTTTCAACCGAGTTTAGATAAGCTCAACGTTTTGATCACGGAGTACAACTTTACCAGCAGCTCTGAATTACAAACTGTGCTTTGATCACACTTCATTGTAAATGCTGTTCGGTGAAGATTTGCGGTATTGGGGGAATATATGCGTTCCATAATAATGACTGATGTATCCTTGAAAAGGTGAAATAGTGTATCACAGAATCATCAGTTAAGGAAACGGCAAACATGTGAATACGTTGAAAGAGCTTTCCTTCGAAACGCACATCTGTTTGTTGTTTTCTCCTTTGAATTCATCTCACACTCCAAAATTTTCACTCGCAGACATCACACACGACACGCACGCACGCACGCACGCACGCACGCACGCACAGAGAATCATCTCTGGTTTCGTTTTGCAACATGGTTCTCTGGACAACAACAAAAGCAAGAATCCATTCTGCCAGAGAGAGGGGGACAAAGGGAGAGAGAGAGAGAGAGAGAGAGAGAGAGAGAGAGAGAGAGAGAGAGAGAATAATCCAGGCTGTTGTTTTTCTGGCAGCGGTTTCCCCAACAAGAAAAACCAACATCCCATCTCCCAACGTTTCTCCAAACTCCAAACTCTCTGGCTGCGGGTGTCATTTGAAAATGAAAATCCCTTCAGATCTCTGCTTTCGTGATTTCACCCCAAAAGCGAAACCTGTCTGGTTTCCAATCGATCCTCAAACAAGTGGGAATGAAATGACAAGGTGCTGTCCGCACGTTCCCTAAACCCACACAGATCGGGGCCATCTGAGCAAGAAAAGGCAGTGAACTTTTGTTTGCAGTCCTTGACCGGGTCAGTCTGTCAAAAAAAAATTGCTGCGAGTAAATTATTCATTTTGAGAACTGTTAAAGCGGTTTCCAGCTCTGAATGTCGGAGGACTGATCAGTTGGGTTTTAAGAGGGCATATACAGTGGACTGACTCCAAGGGGTCTGAAACTGTGCAGTACTGGAACTGG
>JADBJO010000105.1:500000-505000 GCA_016801955.1 Conus betulinus | reverse complement strand
TCTCTCTCTCTCTCTCTCTCTCTCTCTCTCTCTCTCTCTGATGACGTTTTCTTGCGTAATGTAAGAGACGCGGTTTCAAAATGTATTAGCACGGTCGTTAATACTGTTTCAACTCCCATGGTCACTATTTAAAGGACTCGTTTTCATTCAACAGCCATTTTGATTTTGCGCCGAATGTGAGAAGAGAAGCGGTTTCTCGTTCTTCGTTTTCACTGTCCTAAATGTTATTTGTCTGTGCCTGAAGAAGACCCAAGAGGTCGAAATGCATTGTGTTTTGTCCTGCACTCTATTTTTCGGTGTCCTAAGGCGGTAACTAACCCCTTCTCTTTCTAAGAGATGCAGAGTAAAGCAATTCTGTCTGCCATAAAAGAAAAAATTACATTAAAATGAGAGGAGAGAGAGAGAGAGAGAGAGAGAGAGAGAGAGAGAGAGAGAGAGAGAGAGAGAGAGAGAGAGAGAGAGAGCACAAACAGTAAATGGTGAAATGCTTGTGTTCTCTTATCCTGATGCAGTGGACAACCGGAGCAAGTTACCATTGACGATCAAATATCATCAACAACCAGTTTTTTTTTTTCCACTTCTGTATAAGACATCACATGATTCCTTTCTTCATCGGGCAGCAGAATCCTTTCTTTCTCCCATGCACGTTTCATTCCTTCCTTTGGCTTCCGTCCGAATCACGTGAGTAAGTGGACTTTAATCCGATGAAAGACAAAGAAAGAACAAGATTCAGAGGGGAAAGGAGAGGATAAAGAAAAAGCAGAGAGAGAAGACTGAAGAGAACATCAGAAACAAGACGAAACAAAGAATGGGAACAAGAAAGGCAGAGGGAGCACGTGAAGAAGACGAAAAGAAGGAACAAAGAGGGGGAAAGCAGAGTACAAAAAGAAGGCACCCATAAGAAAACCATGAAAACGAACAAACAAAAAGGGAGGAGAGACAATACGCATGGGTCTTCATTCTCGATGAAAACAAACCGACAAAGAGAGGAGAGAGAATACGCAAGGGTCTTCATTCTCGATGAAAAACAAACCGACAAAGAGAGGAGAGACAATACGCATGGGTCTCTTCATTCTCGATGAAAACAAACCGACAAAGAGAGGAGAGACAATACGCATGGGTCTTCATTCTCGATGAAAACAAACCTTTGAGAGGAGAGACCGGGCGCATGCGTTTCATTCCCGGCCTTTGTGGCCCCGGGATCCAGGGTACTGAATCCTATGAATAGCTTGACACAAAGTTCGCTGTAGAGCTGACTCCAACTGTAATCTCTATAGCTTCTTATGTATGCGACATGAAAGGAAGCGCGGGAGGATGGGCTGAAGGGCAGAGTCGCTGCACGACGGCACCGGAACCCTTGGATAGAGTGTGTGCTTCGACCGTTTTGGACAACATTATAGAACATTGCACTAGTAGAGGTTTTTTTTTTCAAACTCGTGTGGTATAAGATCAAAGCCCTCTCTGTCTCTATCTCTGTCTCTCTCTCTCTCTCTCTCTCTCTCTCTCTCTCTCTCTCTCTCTCTCTCTCTCTCTTTTCTGATGTACTGAGACCAGAGCTCTCTCTCTCTCTCTCTCTCTCTCTCTCTCTCTCTCTCTCTCTCTCTCTCTCTCTCTCTCCTACTGAGACCAGAGCTCTCTCTCTCTCTCTCTCTCTCTCTCTCTCTCTCTCTCTCCTCTCTCTCTACCTACAAATTCCCATCAATAGCGTCGCTTAGGTCTTGATGTAGGTATCAAAAGAGGAGGCCAGCAAGGATGGGTCCAACAGCAGAATAACATTGATCTGACATCATCACAGAAGAAAGGCCTTCAACCGTACTGTCAAAAATGTCTCTCTCCATCCCTTTCAACTCCCCATCCTCATTTCTTTCCATTACTCTCTCTTCATTTGCAAGAAGTTGGTCGGCAACCGTTACCAGAATACTCATTGTCCATTCCCTGAGGGAATGGAATCCACAGAGCTAGACAATCAGAAAAAAAAATGAAGACAACAGTCCTCAAAAGTCACCGTCACCTCCACATCTACAGTGTCTGTTGGCCTTACCCCTGGTCACCGCTCGTTGTCTTGTGCAGTACAAAAAGTTTATTGTCGTTCAAGCGGACACATCAAGGTAGCCTGAATGAAATGTGCGTATGTTTATTTGTTTGTTTTGGCAATATTTTTTTTATATCTTTAAATTTGTTATATGCGAAAAAAAAGTAGCATAATTTGTGTGTTTTGAATGGGAATGATTAGCTTCGATGTTCAGGGAACAAAAGTATATTTTGAATATATAAATTGTTTTCTTTTCATACCACATTTTTTCTTCTCTGTATAATGATAAGAAAACAACACACCTTATGATCCAAGTGGCTGGAATAATTGTGTCTCTGATTAATAATAGAGGGATTAACAAGCGTGGGAATTATTACGCACGCAATTTTTTTTTTTTTTTTTTTTTTTTTTTTGCAACACGCTCATTTTATTGCTCTTTTATTTTCCTCTTTCTGTTTGTTTCATTTCAACAAAAGCATGTATTCCTAATAAAGCATTCATTGGCAGAAAGGAGATGCAAAATAATAAAACACGCTCAGAATAAGGGTATTATAGCAAGGGATGCGAACACAAGTGGTGCACACTTCTTTCGCCTGAGTGAAATTCCCGCCGTTTTCGAAGCGTAGCATAGAAGAAATCTCCAACTCCAAAGTTTTGCGATGCAAAACATATTTTTAGAAAAAAAAAAAGAAAAAAAAAGGGAGGGGATGGGGAAGGAGGATGTTATTTGATTGATTGGCAGTTCATAAAATGGAAAGTAGCCAGAGTGTCAGAGAATTTGGAGGTTCCACTAGATTCATTTCTTAAACAATTTCCTCAATCTGTCTGAATTACTGATATCTGTTTACATACGTGATATAATACTTGAAAAAAAAATGGCACTTACCATCACTTTGTGTGGCAAAGTTACGTCTGTCGCCCTACTCTCTCGTACCCCAAAGAGCTGTCCCCAGTCCCATCACTATACTCAATAGCTCATACTCAATAATGAGGTTACGCGAGTCTGCAAAACAGAAGGTATTGGCAAAACACACACATGTACGCACGTGTACACACACACACACACACACACACACACACACACACACACACACACACACACACACACACACACACACACACACACACACAAATGCGCGCACGCAAGCACACACACACGCGCGCGCGTGCGCGCACGCACTCACGTACGCACGCACGCACATATGCACGAAAGCAAGCGCACGCACACACACACACACACACACACACACACACACACACACACACACACACACACACACACACACACACACATACACACACGCGCGCGCGCGCATGCACGCACATACACACGCACAAACACATACACACAATTCCGCCCCCATATCCCTTTCAACTGTTGCATTCTCTGGTTGGACACAAAACATTTTCTAAGTGTATATTTGGGGCAATGTTTTCCGGTTATATTCGTTCTTTTTTCACCCTTCCATTTTCTTTTCCGATCTCCTATCGGAAAGGCGAATACCTGCTTACATTGTCAGCATTTTCCTTTGTAAGACTGAGAAGTATGCCAGTCTAGCGAGCTGTTTGAAGGAACCTGGCTTCCTGGCCCGTGTCCTTGCCATAGAAGTTGGAGCAAGGGATCTGACCTCATGAAACAACTCAGGATTTCAGGTAAGAAGAGGACCAGAACCCTGAAGGCAACGGCAGAGGCAGCCGAAGAGAGTTCCAGCTGGATCTGGTCGAGGAGGAACAAAGGTGAACTTCATAAGGCTCAAATTTCCCAACATAGAACAGGTGTTCCGTTAGCATTGGGGTAAGACGTCCGTTTACTTGTCTGAGGGAAGGGGGGGGGGGGGGGAGGGGAGGGTTTCTTCTCTGAAGACCTTCTGCTGTCAAGCTCTCCCTAGAGATTCTTCCTACTTGCCAGCATTTTCTCTGTGTATATCTGTCGGTTTATGTAACTGTTTCTCTGTCTGTCTGGAGCTGTGTGAATGTATATGGCTAGTCCCTGTTCGAAGGTCTATGATATGGTTTAGTGTGTGTGTGTGTGTGTGTGTGTGTGTGTGTGTGTGTGTGTGTGTGTGTGTGTGTGTGTGTGTCGGGGAGGAGTAGGACCATATGACAGTACAGAGTGAAATGAACTTTAAACTGACTGTAAAATCACTGTGTGCAAATTTCTGACCAGTAGTCTCTGTGGGTTGAAAAGATCCGCATGAGCACAGAAAACATATTGAAGTAGAAAAATGATGACTATGAAAAAAGCATTTCATTCTTTCTTCATTGAACAGAATCCTCTACTTGTCTTTTGAACTTTATTTTTTCTTTGGTGGCTGTCCTATTCACATCAGCGTGTAGATGGTAATCTAATTCAGGAAACTGAAAATAGAATAAGAACGACTAAGAGAAAATGAAGGAAAGGGAAGAAAAAGAAGTAAACGATGAAACAGAAGAAGGTGAAAAACAACAGCTGAAGCAAAGGAGAGGAACAAAAAGAAGAAAAAGGAAGTGTAAAATAGTAGCAGCAAGAATGACAAGAGGAAAACACAACAAGATGCAAAGCATATAAACGTACTCCCAATTTGTCCTGAATACGTGTGAGATATTCCATAAAGAGAGGAAAAACCGTCTTTAATGGCTGGTGTAACCGTTTTCAGTAAGATGGCTATTTCTGAGATAAACATCGGCCATCATCTGTGACCTATAATGAACATACTTACACATTTTCAGAAAGATCGGCCAAGTACTTTCTGAGACATCCCATTAAAAAAAGAAAAAACCGTTACGGGCCGTTATAGCCGTTAGTAATGGTATAACGGTAAACTAAAACGTCGGGCATCATCCATCGTCCATAATGAACATACCTACAAATTTTTAGAAAGATCGGGCGAGTACTTTCGTGAGATATTCCATAAAGAAGAAAACCCGTTATGGGCAATTATAGCCGTTAGTAACGGCTATAACGGTAAACTAAAACATCGGGTATCAT
>JADBJO010000105.1:480000-490000 GCA_016801955.1 Conus betulinus | reverse complement strand
AGTAGAAGAAGGCAAAAAAAGAAGATCGAAAACCATATGAAACATAGAATTATAAGAAGAAGAGCAAAGAAGAGCAGGTGAAAAAGAAAAGGGAAGAATGGCAGAAGAGTACAAAAAAGACGTCCGAGAGAAGAAACATACGATAAAAATCATGATCAAAAAAATGAATGGAGAGAGACACAGGGAAAGGTTTTCTATCTCGGCCTTTGAGGCCCCGGGGCAGTCTGCTCAGGGTAATGGATCCCACAAATAGCTGGATGCAGAGTTCCTTTTGTAGAGCTGACCCCCAATTGTGATCAGTAAGGCTTCCGAGAGACGTAAAGAACCCCATGAAATGAAAAGAGGGACAGGTGGGTGGTGGGGACCCACCACATGACGGAAGTGCAATACCTTGGATAGAGTGTATCCTTCAAAGATTTTGGAAACATATAGAACATTGTATTGGCAGAGGGAGTTTTCTTTCAATCTAGCTAGTGAAGTAGGGACAGGCCTGCCCCCCTCTCTCTCTCTCTCTCTCTCTCTCTCTCTCTCTCTCTCTCTCTCTCTCTCTCTCTCTCTCTCTCTCTCTCTCTCATTAGCATAAGAATTGCATGCTCAGTCTCTCGGGATCATAGAGTATTGTATTGGTAGAAAACTTTTTCGAACTAATGAAGCAGGGCCAGAGCTCTCTCTCTCTCTCTCTCTCTCTCTCTCTCTCTCTCTCTCTCTCTCTCTCTCTCTCTCTCTCTCTCTCTCTCTCATCAGCATAAGAATTGCATGCTCAGTCTCTCGGGATCCACGTACCAATTTCCATCAATTGCGTCACTTGGGTTTGATGTACAGTTTCGAAACAAAAGACCAGAAAAAATAGGTTTCACCGAAGATTAGCCGTCGATCGTGCATCACTACAGAAAAAAGCCTTTAACCATACAGTTAAAATGTCTGTCTCCACCCCTTCACCTCCCCATACTCGCTGTTTTTCATCAGTGTTGTTGTTGTTGTTGTTGTTTGTTAGCATTAAGCTGGTTGTTAGCTATTGCCAAAATGCTCACGGATTATTTCCCAAAGAATGGAATCCACAGAACTAGACAATTAGAAATAAATGGAAACAAAAATCCTCAAAGATCATTGTCATATCCACACGTTCACTGTCTATTGGTATTAACCCTGTAACTGCTAGTTGTCTTTCACAGTGCAGCGCATTCTATTTTCTTTCAAGCAGACACATTCTGGAAACCTGAATGAAAAAAATGAATGAGTTTGATTGCTTTCTTTGTAAGTTTTGCAATACTTGATCCCTTTAAACTTGTTCTCCTCAAGAACATAGCATGAAATGTATGTTTTATACGGGAATGATCAACCACGAGATTCAAGGTGCAAAAATGTACTCCGGACGTATGCATTATTTTATTTCGCACCCCAGTTTTTTTTTTCTCTTTGACGATAAGAAAACAACATATCCAATAATCCAAGAGGCTGTAAAAACGATGTTATGACTGTACGGCAGTGTTTAAGAATATTTGCATCCCTGAATGATTACAGCGGGATACACAAACGTGGGTATTACACACACAACTTTTATTTTGTTTTTTTACGCTTTTTTCATTGCTGTTTCTATTTTCCTCTGTTGATTTCATTTTAACAAAAACACGTATTCCTTGTATATCTATTCACTAACCGAAAGGGGATCAGAACACAGCTACGTTCAGAAACAGTATTACAAAAATGTGCGTGTGCGTGTGTGTGTGTGTGTGTGTGTGTGTGTGTGTGTGTGTGTGTGTGTGTGTGTTGCTAGCTAGCTGGCAGACTGGCGGAGGAGTAGGGCCATATGACAGTACGGGGTGAATTTAAACTTACATGTGAGCATACAATCAGTCGATGCATATCTCAGTTCAGTAGCCTTAATTAATGGTTTAAAAGATGCAGTTGAAGAGAGAAAAAATTCTAAGTGGAGCATTAAAAGCAATGTAGACACCACCACCTCTAGTAAAACTAAGAAAATTAAGAAGATTGAAAAAAACCTGGATAAGGAGATTGCAGACTGGAAAAATACACATTGTCTAATGTTTAAGAAGTTGAGATTCAAAAACAAAGAAAGAATAAAAGAAAAAACGAAGAGAGGAGAGGGAGAGAACTTCCAGCCCATTGCTTGTGTCATGGAGATAATCTGGCATGCCAACTAGTTTCCAAAAGAAAACGAAACGCTGACTTAAGATTCGAGTTCACAAGAAGCAGAGTTTTTGGGGAGGCAGCAGATCAAAGTCCGGTATTGTAATGAACATTTTGAACAACGAAGCTTAAATGTACGTTCGCACACAGGATTGATCATACACATGCATCCGTGCGCCTTATGATAGGAACACAGTGTTGAAAAAAAAGTGAGAAGAGCTTTGGGAGGGGGGGGGGGGGGGGGGTTAGAGAGAGCAGTTGCTTAATTTTCGTTTTCTAATTTCTACTTTGGAATCAGTCAAGACTACACTTGATTCTCACCACATTGGGAGAGGAAGGAAGGAGAGGGGAGTTGGAGGAGGGACGTAGCGCGTGGGGAAAAAGGAGGAGAGGGTGTGAGAAAATTATTCTCAATATTCTTCCTGTTGCAAAAGAAACCAAATAAAAGATAAAATGACATGTTGGACATCATAACACCCAGCGATTGATTACTAACTCTCACTACTGGTATTGTATTCACGGTGAAGATGAGCGCTAAACAGTGACAGCAGATCTTCATCATTGTCTTCTTCATCCTTTTCCCACCTTTAGAATCAAATCACATCATCATCATCATCAGATCTTCATCGTCATAGTCATCCTATCTTCATCATCGTTCCACGACAGAGGATCGTAGAGGTGTTATGACAAACCCTAGGGTAGTCAGGGGTTTCCACGGGCCTCTGTTCATTGTCATGTGCAGCATCCATTGTGAAATAGTCCCATTTTGGCCATGTCACTTCCTCAGGTCTTTGGTCTGGCTGTGGTCGTCCAGCTGGGCTTGGACACACAGTCATTCGACATCTAGCATCTCAGAACACAAACTAACATTTTCACACACACACACACACACACACACACACACACACACACACACATGCTCTCATGCACGCATAGACACTGAGAGTGAGAAGGACGTGGGGGGGGGGGGGAAAAAACGGTGAATAATCTCAGATATCCATTTCCGACAATCGTTCCCGGAACAACAACAAAAACCAACAATCACTTCTTCCAGTACAAGGACAAGACGGAGGAGTAAGGGAGAGAGAGAGAGAGAGAGAGAGAGAGAGAGAGAGAGAGAGAGAGAGAGAGAGAGAGATGATTCAGGATGTCTTTTTAGCGACAGTGGTTCACGCATCAACAACAAACCACAACAATCCTTTCACACGACGTATTTCCCCAGACCCTTCATAGATTAGGAAGCATTCATTTGACAGTTGTCATGGATGGCTCTTGAAATGAAAATCTCTTCAATCTTACTACTCGCGATTTCAGTACAAAGCCCAAGCACATGTCTGGTTTCCAGTAGACTCTATGACAGGTGACAGGGAAATGACAAGGCTCTGTTTGCATGTTCCCGAAACATATATCCATTTGCTTTTGCCACAAAGGGGCCATATTAGCAGGAAAAGGCATCGACCTGGTTTTAATCCTTGACCAGGCCAATCTGCCTATAAATGTTGCTGCCAATGCATTATTCATTATGAGAACTGTTCAAGTTCTAAATGTCTGAGGACTGAATCTATGGGATTTAAAAGATCAAGAGTGAAACTAGTCCAAAGGATCTAAATCGTTTAGTGCTGGGACTGGATCAAGAGCCCTAGGGAAATGTCAGATTACATCGATTCCACAGTTTTGTTTTCTTCTTTTGACTGCTGCCTGTTTACTTGTTTTCTCCAGTTCTGCTCGTGCTGTCTATTTTCCTACCACTGTCTCCGCCACCTCCATTCTATCCCTTTTCCACTTCCCGTCTTCCTCTTATTTCCTTTATCACCCCCCCCTCTCTCTGTCTCTGTCTGTCTGGTTACCTCTCTTTCTCTCCATCTCTCTTTCTCTCCATCTCTCTTTCTATCCATCTCTTTTTCTATCCATCTCTTTCTCTCTCTCTCTCTCTCTCTCTCTCTCTCTCTCTCTCTCTCTCTCTCTCTCTCTCTCTCTCTCTCTCTCTGCATGGAGTAACACACCCCCATTTGTATAGTCAGTGATGGAGGCCCGCCACATTATACCAAATCATATTTACACCAAGAGCTATTTCAGAGTTATAACCAGACTTAAAACTGCAGCAGAGAAATTTCGATTAAGCATTGTATTAAGAAAAACCTAAAGGCGATAGAAACTTTGCATCACTTTTAAATTGGTTTGTTGTGAGACCGGAATTCCATCAATGTAAAAAGTATGTCCAGAGCTGTGAAAGTATCACACAAATAATACGAAATACAGGACATAAATCTGAAGACAAACAAACCAGTTCCCATGCTTTTTCCTATCTAAAATGAGAGCCAGAATCATGGTGTCCGAAGTAAATGATGTATTTCGGTCCACCATATCAAGTGAATAGAAAACTAAGGCCATGCTATTGTTGGCTGGCAGAAATTAGGCATTACAAGAGCATTTTTGAAGCATTTTTACAGTATTCCTTTATCGTGCTGTTAGTCTGTCATCTCTTTTGCTCTTGATTCTGTTCCCTTTTCCTGTCACTATAATCCTTGACAAAATGCCCGCACCTCTCCTATTTTGTATAATGACAGTCTGATTTACCTCAGGCGTGGAAAGTCTGCAAGATATATACCAAATTCACGGTTTTCAACAATCCTTTGCTTCTTTTCCAGCCTGATCATTTAATTGTCCAGTTTTCTTGTCTTTCGTTCTTTTCTTTGCACACGAAAACAAAATCCAGAGACCAGAAACCAACACTGTTGTAACGGGAATCAGTCTGTTATGTTCTTGTTTGTTTGTTTTCCTAAGTGACATGTTCTGTGGAATGATCTCAGATGCTGTGTACCGTAACTTCCAGAATGTTCAAAATGTAGGGACCACCTTTTTTGAAAAGGTGGATCAATGCATATTGCTTGTAACGCAGCCGATCGCAAGGGGCCATATTAGGGCTGTCAACTCCTTGGGAGTCCATTCTTTAACTCTAAAAAAAGCAAGTTTTCTTAAACGTGCATAAAGTTAATAGTGAGGATGGCAGTAACGATGATGATGATGATGATGATTCTTCATGATGTAGATGTTGTTTGACAGTGGCACTGAGAACAATGAAGAATATCTCCATGACAGGAAAAGCAAATATTCCCGATACGATTCAAAGCACGGAATTGTGATTTGTGTCAGTTTTCGTGAAAATCCCATTTGGTTTTATACCTAGATGTTGCATTTTGGTTACCAAAAAATCTGCATTTCTTTTTTCAAACGAAAAAGGGACACTTCAAAATTGTTGTTTGTCCTCAAATATCGTACTGAGAAGAGGCAGAAGAAGGAAAATAATGAAAATGAACTCAACGATCGTCTTGACAAAGACTGGAATGGGGAGACAGAGTTTTTAGTTTTTCTGCATCAAGATGCGCGATCTTCCGTGAACAGAACAAGAAGCTAATCAAATCAGTACAGGATGAGTTCTCTCTCTCTCTCTCTCTCTCTCTCTCTCTCTCTCTCTCTCTCTCTCTCTCTGTATCATATCTGTATCATCTGTACCTATATCTTGAACTTATCTATCCATATCTATCTATCTATTTATCTAATATATGATCAAATATCCATCTAATCAGATCTGTTTATCTGACCAATCTGACTATTGACACCTTTTACCCTTCCTTTGCATTATTAAGCACGACTCAAAGATTTTTCCCCACATTTTACACTGTTTATATAATGTTTTTAGTTTTTCAGCCACTTCTTTCTGTTTCACAATTTCTTTTTGGTTTACTCAAAAAGGCACCCTTTTCTCTGTCTGTTTTAGGGTGCTGTTGGATCTGTTTTTAAACCTTGATGGTGAGAGTAACACAGAATTATGGACTGTGGTATACCTCCATTTGATGCCAAGGTAGCACAGATACAATCATCCATGCTTCCCTGACGAGTCCAATCCAGAGACAAAAGGCCTTGGAGCAGGCGATATGAATGGTTCTGTTTCAAGGTGGATGACAATGGTCACATATGCTGGTAGCGAACGATTTTCTATTGATGATAATGTATATCCCAGATTTTTCATTCTCGTTTTTTCATTTCCTCTTCCCTGCCCCACCCCCCACCCATACCCCTCCTTCTTTTTCTTTTTTGAAAGCTTTGCAAAGTCACTGAATGTAATGATTGAAGAATCGTGAGCCTACATTTGCTTTCCCCCACTACAAAAATTGTTCAACTTGTTATTGATTGGTCAACAAGGGGGAGATTGTATCTCTTTGACGATCCAAGTAAAGGCTGTTTTGCACAATTCTGAAGTGTTGTCACCATTTATGTGACTGACGATGATTGGGTTGTAAAGCGGTAGAGCTGACCACTCTGCCTGATGACACCTTATGACCTCCCTTGCAAGCGTAGGTTGAAATATTTTTTTCCCGTATATTTTATGCTGTTTGCATGTTCATTTTAGTTTTCCAGCCACTTGTTTCTTTATTGCAGTTTCTTTTCGTTTTACTTTCCTTCACTGTTAGACTCTTTTTTTTTTATTTTTTTTTTACCCCCTTTGGTGATGAGAATGCCACAGAATGATAGAATGTTGTCTCCATTTAATGCTGCTGGTGAAGGATTTTATATTCAAAATACATTTTCCTTATTTCTCATTCTTATTTGCTTTCTTACCCGTCCGCCTTCTCCCCCCCCCCCCCCCCCCCCCCCCCCCCCCCCCCCCCCCCCCCCCCCCCCCCTCCTTTTTTTTTAACGGCTGACCTGAAAAATCACAACGTTTTTCACTTCATCTTGTTCATTGAAGTCAAATGAGTCACCTGGCTGTGATAGCAATCACTCCTGTGATCCATTGTTTTCTTGCATACGACTGTCGATTTGTGTGTTTCTGCTTTTCACCTCCTTTTCTTTACACATAGAAAAGCAATCTTTCCGCCAGAAAAGGAGGATATACCGCAAGAAAAGAGGAATATGAAAATAAATGAGACAGAGTGAGATAGACAGACCGATAGAGAGACAAACCGAGGCAAGGAAGACGAGAAGGATGCAGTAAATGGAGAAGTGAATCCTGACGTCTGCCTGAGGAATTCTCATGACTTCATTGAACATAAATCCTTCTTGTTGTCCGTTGTTCTTTCCTTTTGTATTGTGACCATCTCATTCACATCGGTTTGTGGACGTTAATTGAAAGAAGGAAGAAACAGAATAAAAGGACAAAGAGAAGATGAAGGAAGAGGGAAGGAAAAGAAACAGAAGATGAAAAACAAGATGATGCAGAAAACAACTTATGGCAGGGAAGGAGAGAGGAGAAAAAGAAGGAAGGGGAGAGAACGAAGACAGAATAGCCGGAATGGGGCGAAAGAACGCAAAAGGACGTCACACAGAAAAAGAGGAACAAGATAAAAACCAGAGAGTAATGACAAAGAAAGGAGACAGAACTTGCATGGGTCTTCCATCTCGCCTCTGTAGCCCCGGGCCCTGGTCTGTTCAAAGTAATTGATTCCACAATTAGCTGGATACACAGTTCCCTGGTAGAGTTGACTCCAGCTGTAATCTTTGAAGCTTCATATGGATATTAAGAACCCGATGGAAGGAAACGAAAGAGGGCGAAAAGGGATGGGGAGGGATGGTTGAGGGGCAACAGGGCAGCACAATAACATGTTGGATAGAATGTCTCCTTTGAACGCTTCTGGAGAAGAAAAAAATCACAGAACATCAGTGATCATCAAAGGTTTTTTTTTTCTAATAAACTAGGGTATGATCTCTCTCTCTCTCTCTCTCTCTCTCTCTCTCTCTCTCTCTCTCTCTCTCTCTCTCTCTCTCTCTCTCTCATGTGACGTTTGGGATCGACCAGCACATTTCCATCAACTGCAATGGTCTTGATATAGGTTTTGATATACAATTTGGACAGAGAAGACCAGCAAAACTGGTTAGATAACTTATAACCTTTAAGGTTCATCATTACAAAAGAAACCATTTCCCATTCTGTCACTGTGGGGCAATGTTTTCTGATCACAACCCTTCTTTGTTCACATTTCCATTTCCTCTTTCGATCTTCTGACGAGAAACGAAAACTGAATCATATCGATGAGTGATGTTGTCAACAGTGTGTGTATATGACTTTGTTTATCCATCTGTCTAGGGCTTTGTGAACGTGTTTGTCTGATTGCCTCTTAATACGTTTAAGCATAGTTTAAAGTTTTATTCTCTGTGTGTGTGTGTGTGTGTGTGTGTGTGTGTGTGTGTGAGAGAGAGAGAGAGAGAGAGAGAGAGAGGGGGGGGGGTGGTAGAAGGACCTAAACGACAGTATGGAGAGAAATTTGAATATCAACATGCGCATTACATTACTCGATTCGAACCCCAAGTTTATAGTGTCACAGATTTTAAAGATGCAATTGGAGAAGAAAAACATTAATTAAAACTAATCATTATCTTCAAAGCAGAAAAAATAAAAAGCGAAGCAGACACGGCTACTAACATCACCTCCCCCCCCCCCCCCCACACACACACACCACACCTCACACCCCAAAAAGATAAGAAAAAGTATTTTACAAAACTCAAATCAGGATGGAGAGACTGCAAACTGGAAAATTCTTATTCTTCAAAGGTTATGCAGGAAAAGGAGAAGGGAAAGAAAGAACTGCCAACCATATGTCTGTATTGGGGAGATGATTCAGAGTACCATCTACTTTCCGGGAGGAAACACAAGACTGGATTTAGACTCTAGTTCACAGGGAATAGTTTGGGGGGGGGGGGGGGAGTGGAGGAAGGCGGCAGAAATCTGGTGTTCTGTTTGTACATTATGTAATGTAAGCATCCATATGGATTCATACAGGCCATCATGTGACAGTCGGCAGCTGCCCGGCTGCCCGGAGCAGACAATCACTCGTGTCGGGCAGGTGGTGAATGCTGTGACTTTCCTTCTGGGCAAGAGCAATGATTTTCGAACATCTTTGCGGGATAAGATGAAAGTTCAGCATTATTTTGACCAATATGTCAGATATTCATTGTGATAGCTGGGAATGTCTCTTCTCAAAAACTGCCTGTTCAAGTTAGTGTTTAAGACACTGACATCTTAAATGCACAGTGCCAAGTGACTGGTTTAGTCAGAAGGCAATGGCCATTTGGGATGGAGCACACAAGTTGTCAAAGTTTGGTTACTGGCTAACAGAGTGGCATACAATGACCGATCGCATTTATTGACAAAGGCTTTCTTGGAGGGAGAGAAAGGGCATGTGAAAACGTTTCTTGCCCATTGGACAAGTGAGGAAAAAAAAACAATGTGCAAGCACGTTTTGTCACATTAAACAAGTTAGAAAATATTAAAAAGTGAAATCATGTAAAAAAAAGGTGAGGAGAACAGAGGGGTTGGAGAAGGGGGAAGCTACATAATTTTCCCATGGGAAGTTGAGTTTCAGTTCCGGAAAGAATGTATTTTTTACCAACGCAAATTTGGGGCAGGGAGGAGGAGGGGGGGTGCCGGAGAAAGAAAGGGAGAGAATGACTCTCGTAACTTTTTGTGTCGTGAAAATAACAATGCTAAAACCAAATGACAATATAGATCTCGGGCGAAAATTCGGGCGTTTGAAAACAAATGCTTCAGAAACGATTGTCTAAGTTCCATACTTGTAACCTATGATAAATCCCGATGTCAGAAAGCAAGTCAACACAGATGCTAGTAAACAGGAACTTCTCTTCCAAGAAGCACATAAACCCAAATTTTTATGTGGCACGCGTTCACTTTGCACCACAGCAGACAAGAGGCGCACAGAACAAACAAGAAAACTTCCCTAACAAAGAATAAGATCCAAGTTTGCTATATACCCCTATCAGACACGCACACTGCAACAACAAACAGCAGGAGCAAAGTGCAAACATGAATAAATATTGCTTCAAAACTGGCGTAGCC
>JADBJO010000105.1:450000-455000 GCA_016801955.1 Conus betulinus | reverse complement strand
TCTATTACAAAAGCTTCTTTTGAAAATTTTGAAAAGATATATAAAGACATGCTTCCCAAAGTACATAAGCCTAATTCTTCAATAAAGTGTTGTTTAAATGCTCGATCACATTTTTTTTCAACAGAATTCATTAATGAATTATACATTTTATCAAAAAAATGTCAACAAACACCCAAAAACACCGCAAAAAAATTGTTTCACTGTTTTACAGACTTAGGTTAAACGCTTTCAAAACCAAGTTCATAAAAAAAACATCCAATGTGTATGCGGGGCTGTTGATAGTTGTACAACAACACATATTTTGTACTTTTGTCCTTATTTTGAATCAGCTCTATCAAAATTCAGAAAAGATGAATCTCTAAATGCATTTTTTTCCAGAACCTGTATTTCTTTTGAACTTTGTTCAGAACTTAATGATAAGTCCAGTCGGCTCGTTTTTATGATTTCTGCATAATTTAGACTGTTTTGTTTTTTGACTATTGCAGTTTGATTTGTTAATGTTGTTTTTTTTTGCTAAGGATTGTGCTTATGTAGTAATTCCGCTAATATTTAACACAAACACAGCAAGCGCACGCGCACACACACGCGCACACACACACACACACACACACACACACACACACACACACACACACACACACACACACACACACACACACGCATGCATACTACACACTCATACACATATACACACACACACAGGTGAGGGGGCAGAATGAGAGAAAGGGGGTGGAGAGGGAAGGAGGAAAGTAGGGAGGGATGTATGGAAGAAGGGAGAGGCGAGAAATAAAAAGAAGAATCATCTCAAGTCATTTTCTGACCATAGTTTACCCACGGCGACAAAAACGCTGAATTCCTTCTCCCCACAGAGAGAGAGAGAGAATAATCTGCGCCGTTTTCCGACAGCGGTTTCCGCCACAACAAAAAGCAGCAGTCCCTTCTCCCAATGTATTTCCATATCCATTTGGCGCTTGTCGCGCCTGTCAACTGATATGAAAATCCGTTCGAAACTCTGCATTCGTCATTTCACTACAAAGCCTAAGCCTGTCTGGTTTCCATTCGATCATAAAACAAGTGACAGCAAAATGACAAAGGGTAATTTGCACGTTTCCTAAGCAAACGCGCATTTCCTTCTGTCACAAAAGGGGCCATTCGAATAAGCAAAAACGCCAGACTTGTTTATGCTTGACCGGGCCAGTCTGTCAAACTACGTTGCTGCGATTAAGTTTCACTCATTATGAGAATCGTTCAAGCGCTTCAAGATTTAGATGTGTCAGGACAGAATCAGTTTAGTTTAAAAGAGGATGCTTGTGGACTAATTCTAGAAGGTCTGAAAATTATATGATTCTGGAAGTGGGTCAGAGCGTCCTTGGGAAATGCCAGACTACATCGATTCCAAGCTTATCAAGGTGTTGTTATTGCTGTTGTTGTTTGGTTTTTTTTTTCCTTTTTTTTTTTTTTTTTTTTTTTTTTTTTTTTTTTTTTTTTTTTTTTTTTTTTTGCTTTTTCAATCTTCTATTTGCTTATTTCCCTTTGTTCTTGTCTCCTGCCGTCTTTTTTTCTGCCATCGTCTGACCACCACCCTTCTATCCTGTCTCCACCTCCCTTCTCTCTCTCTCTCTCCTCTCTCTCTCTCTCTCTCTCTCTCTCTCTCTCTCTCTCGGGCGCTTGGGTAGCACCCCCTTATTTATACAGTAAGCAATAGAGGCCCAGTACCGAGCCGAACCACAGTTGACTAAGTCCTGTTCACAGCAAAAGCCGTTTCAGAGTCAAACCTATAAGCTAAGCAGTGCGCATTGGGGGGGGGGGAAAAAACACCTGAAGTCGTTATGCAGTTGATGTCAGCGCAGACCCTGGATGATTTTTTGAGACCGTTTCCTGAGCTATAAAAGGGATCAAAATAAATACACAGGACAATCTGAAGAACAGAGCTGAAACACGGTTATACCACTTCCCATGATTTTTTTTTTTTTCCACGCTAAATCAGAGCCAGAAATACGTCAACCGAGGTAAATGGTGTATTTCTGTGCTCCCCTTGCAGTAAATACAAAACCATCTGTGTGCTCGTGTTGGCAGACATGGATCAGGCTTTTCAGGGCCATCTTTTCACTTTACCGTTATGTCATTGCTGTCTTCATACATGATCTCTCTCCCTCTCTCATTCTGTTTTCTGTCAGTCTGTCAGGATACGTGTTCTTGATTCTGTTTTTTTCCCCCTCTTTTCCATATGATCCCTTTGCGAACTGTCTGTTCCTCCCTTGTTTGTTTCTGTCAGTGCTGTGACAATGACACTCACCAAGGGCGTGGGGAATATGCAAGAGCAAAAGGCAGACCTCATGATTGGAAAGAAAGAAAAAGCTTTTGGTTAGCCTAAGCCTAGTTGTTTAAAAACATCCAGTTTGTTTGTCTGTTCTGTCCTCTTTGCGCATGAGAAGGGAATCCAAGACAGAATGGGCATGAAGAGACAAGAATATGTTTCTCCTCCGGTTCTCCTCAAATGAGACTGCATTAAGGTTTTGTCATCTTCTTTGATACAGAAACCGATAAAAATTAGTACAGACATCTCTCTCTCTCTCTCTCTCTCTCTCTCTCTCTCTCTCTCTCTCTCTCTCTCTCACGAAACACACTTTACAATGTTTTCATGGACAGCATTATACATTTTTTTTCAGCCAGATAGATGAACCACTCAGCTGTGATATCGATCTCTGATTTTGGGTCTATTATTTCCTTGCACCTATCTGTCATTCCACATGCTTTCGCTACTCTCCTCTTTTTCGCTGTAATGCAAATAATACAGAGCCAAGCAGTTCTTTCCACCGTAAGAAAAACAATACAGAAATGAGACAGAGAGCACCAGAGGCAGACAGACCAGTAAAAAGGAAGAAATGGTCCCTTACTCGGAACCCGTGGACAGCACACATGGAGCAAGTTGCCAGTCGACAATCAAACATCGCCATCAGCCATTCTTTCCACTTCCGTATTAAAAATCATGTCATGAATCCATTCTTCATCGGTGAGAACGCTCAACATGTCTGCTGAATGTTGTCTGTTTTTTTGTTTACTTCAAATTCACACGAACGTTAATTTAAGGAAGAAAGAAACAGAATCAGAGAGACAAAGAGAAGACGAATGAAATATAAGGGAAACGAGGAGGTGGTAGAAGATGAAAGAGAAGACGTAGTAACACAAAGTGCTATGAAGTTAGAGACGGAGAGAAGAAGCTGGAAAAAAGAATAGAAAGAAAGTATAGCTGGAGGAGATGTCGGGGAAAAAAATGCCAAAAAGAAGTGGCAGAAGAGAAGAACAAGATTGTAACCAATAGGTAATTAAAGAAATACACATTTTTAAAGAGCAGAATCGGGAACGGCAAAGGAGAGAAAGAGAAACAGAATGAAACGAAAAAGAAAAAGATGAAAACACGATGAAACAAAAAAAGAAAAAGGATGAGCAGGAGATTATATATATATAAATATATATATATATATATATAATTCTCCTGCTCATCCTTTTTCTTTTTGTATATATATATATATATATATATATATATATATATATATATATATATATATAACAAAAATAGGAAGAGAGAGGAGGGAAAGAAAAGAAGACTTAATTAGAAAAAAAAGCGAGTCGAAAAAGACTGACGAAAGCAAATAAAAGCCAAAGGTAATTATATAGGAATGGGGAGAGAACTCGGATCTTCCATATCGGCCTCCCTGGCCCTGGGCAAATCTGTTCCAGATAATGGATCCCATAAATAGCTGGATATACAGTTGTCCTAAGGAGTTGACTCCAACTGTAATCTGGAGGCTTCCTGTGGATATTGAAAACCCGGCAGAAGGTAACGAGAGATGGAGGTATGTAGGGCATAGGGGAAACACCAGGACGGCCCAGTAATATTTGGGATGGCGTGTTTTCTTGCAACGCTTCAGGACAAATATTACAAAACATTGGTAGAGAGAATTTTTTCTGCTTAATAACCAGGGCCCAAGAATCTCTCTGTCTCTGTCTCTCTCTCTCTCTCTCTCTCTCTCTCTCTCTCTCTCTCTCTCTCTCTCTCTCTCTCTCTCTCTCTCAACATGTCCTGTCAGGCTGTTAATTCTTGATTTTGTTATACTCAGCCCATTCCTCTCCTATTTTGCTCTTGTCACTTCATTGACAATCCTATTCGGAAAATCTTCAAAAACACAAAACTCAGACTTCATGGTTGAGATGGAAAATGTTGCAAGTATTTCCCGTAATGGTCCGTTAAACATTCAAGCTTTTTTTCCTGCTTGCATACAAGAAATTGGTCCAGTCTTGCAGTTTTTTTGTTTTTTGTTTTTTGTTTTTTTTTGGTTTGTTTGTTTGTTTGTTTTTTGTTTTGATTTTTTTATCCTTTTTTTTTCCAAAGACATTTTGTAGAGAATTATCTCAAACAGCACGTACCAGGACATCCAAGACATTCGTTATTTAAAGATTACCAACATACATGGAGGAAGATACACGCAATGAAGACGATGACGATGATGGGAAAGACGATTATCATGACTCCAACATTTGTGATGGTATAAATGATAGTGATGATCATTAATGATAACAGTGATGATGATCACGATTGATGATGATGATGACAATGATAATCATTAAATGAAAGTCTTTGTCACGGAGGTGCAAGATTTCCAGTGATACTCACAGCACAGCACTTTTTTTTTTTTTTTAAGAAACATGGATAGACGACAAGAAGTTTTGTTACAACATTCATTTAGTTCTCCAGTGAATATTGAAAACGAATGAATTGGCATGACTCATTGTTTAATTCACAGCCCAGCCAAAGACAGAGACCATCCGACAGACAGAATATAGAGAGTACAACGCTACGTAGAAAAACGACTGTTTAAAAGACTTGCACGTGGAGACGATCTGCCGACAGAATGCAATAATGGACACTAAAAGCATACTCCAACATCAGAATCAGAGCAAATGAGAAAACACTGATTTCCCTTTAAAACGTGTAATGA
>JADBJO010000105.1:440000-445000 GCA_016801955.1 Conus betulinus | reverse complement strand
GCGCGCGCGCGCGCGCTTCAGTGCCTCTTCTGGGTTAATGCTACATATAGTTTAAAAAAATCATTTAGCAACAGAACAGATGAATGAACGTACACACACACTGACATACACTTGAGCCACCACATTTCTATAAACACACACACACACACACACGCGCGCGCGCGCGCGCGCGTGTGTGTTATATATATATATATATATATATATATATATATATATATATATATATATATATATATATATATATATGTGGTCGTTGGATATGTGTTTACATTTGAAAAGAGGATGCCGACGGAAGTCATAAGCTAAGCTATTGAAAAAAGACAGATTTTCTTGTTTGTTTGTTACCGTCTTATGCCTCGACCCCTCTGGTCATGAAAACCATGCAGCGTGGATCTAGTTAACATCATTGAATAAATAACACAGGAGGATGGTCAGTTGTCTTGGAGGACAGACTGGTCAGTGTCGTAATGCCCCATACTTTTTGGTAATGAGACAGGAAGTGTCACAGTGACATGTAAAGTAAAGGCCACGACTGGCCCACGATTCCAGATGAAATACGTTGAAAATAAGGAAAGATTGCTAGTCTGAAAATACAGAAATTTAAACATCAATCTAAAAGATAAGATTACTTGATATTTATTTTAGAAACATTTTCCCCAAAGAGGAAACAGAGATTGTTAGCCTGAAAAACCCGAGATTGATACATCGATTTAAAAGATAAGATTGCTTAATACGTATTTTCGAAACGTTTTCCCAGATAGTCGAGGGAGAAATGCTTCACTGAGAGAGACAATACAAAACATGTTTTTGTCATTTGCCGCAAGGTCACTAAAAGCGAGTTTTTGATGGTAGTGTTTAAAACCAAATTGTACTTGAGTTTCCGAGGATCTGGTCAATATTTTGCGTTGAAAACGTATGTGTATCATTAAAAGATTATGTGAAATCAAAGTAAAAACAATTCATGTGCATTGTGTAAATTCAGTCGTTAACTAATGGTGTAAATTTCCCGTTTCTCTCGTTAACTAATGGTGTAAATTTCCCGTTTCTCTCGTTAACTAATGGTGTAAATTTCCTGCTTCTCTGTCTAGTTGTGTGTCGACGTGGCACAAGCATGAGCCTGACACAAATGCGCCCACACATGCTGTCTCTTCCGTTCTCCCTTTCTTTGTTAATTCTTTCTCCTAATTAGGGGCTAGAGAAGTGAACATCAAGGCCGTTTCAAAGTTATTACCAGAGTTAAAACTACAGTACAGAGTTACAAGTGTTGCAATGCATTTGCAAAAAACAAAACACCTAAATACGTTAGGAAGTTAACGTTTAGACAATACATAACTTTGAGAGCGGAAATCCATCAAAGTAAATTTATTGTCCAGAGCTGTGAAATCGATTACAACAAATACACGCAATGATATATAAATATGTCAAAATCTGAACACAAAAAACAACATACTTCTTATTGTTTTTTTTTTCTGCGAAAACCAGGTAAAGTTATTTCAGCCGAAGTAAATGCTTTATTTTTGTCCTGCCCACTGAAGCAATACGAAACTGTCGCTGTGCTCCTGTCAGCTGACATGGATTAGGTGTTGTGGGGCCATTAAACCTAGGCCTTGTTTTCATTTCTCGTTCTGTCGTTGTCGTCTTGATGCACGATCCTCATGCCTCTCTGTCTCTTTTTTTTTCTCTGTCATTCTGTCAGGTCTCTTGATGCTGTTCTCTTTTCCTCTCAGTGTAATCCTTTGCAAACTGCCTATTCTTCTGACTCGCTTTTGTCAGTTTGTCGATGGTCCCACTTACAAGTGACGCAAAATATCTGCGAGAGCAAAATGAAGATTTCATGATTTAAGAGAAAAAAGGCTTTGAGTTTTCTCAGCTTACTCATTTTATCGCTGTTTTCTTGGATTTTTTTTTCTGTTTCTCTTTAAACACAGGAAAGGGATCCGGAAACATTCATCACGCATCTCAGGCTGTGATGATGAAAATCAACTCTCTCTCTCTCTCTCTCTCTCTCTCTCTCCTCTCTCTCTCTCTCTCTCTCTCTCTCTCTCTCTCTCTCCGAGAGACAAGCATTACCATCATCTTCTCTTTACACCTCTTCCTCCGTCTACGTTCCCATCTAATCCTTATTTCAAGTTAACCCTCTTCCTCGTTTTTCTGCACTGTCATCTTCTCCAATTAACATAATAGCCTCACTGCCAGTAATTTGTTTTTAGAGCAACTGTGTAAGAGAACATTGATTTCAACTTTTACTGTTCCTCTCCAAGTCTCTCTCTCTCTCTCTCTCTCTCTCTCTCTCTCTCTCTCTCTCTCTCTCTCTCTCTCTCCTCTCTCTCTCTCTCTCTCCTCCTCTCTCTTTCTCTCTCTTCCTCTCCTCTCTCTCTCTCTCTCTCTCTCCAAGCTCTCTCTCTCTCTCTCTCTCTCTCTCTCTCTCTCTCTCTCTCGCTCTCTCTCGCTCATGTAAACATTACGATGTTTTTCCCCTACGTGTTTTATGGACAGAGTTGTCCATCTGTCGCATGCAAGTCGAATGAGTCACTTAGCAGTCCCTCGATCACCTCCTTTGATCTATTGTTGCCTGTCTTGTGCCTGTCATTGCACGTCCTTTCACTCCTTTCCTTCTCTTTCATGCTGTAATGCAAATAACGCAGGGCGAAGCAGCTCCTTCCACCATGAAAGTAAATGAGAGAAGAAGAAGAAGAAAGAGGAGGAGGAGATGGAAAAGAAAAGAAGAAAAGAAGACCACAGAGAAAAGGAATAGGAAGCCTTGAATAGTGAGAATAACATTCTCTTATCCAGATGCAATGAAGGACAAATGATTGGCTGTGGGGGTTCTTTCTTGACTGGGATTCAGAAGAAGAGGAAATGTAATGCACAAAAAGAAACAAGGTGAAAAACGAAGTGTAGAGTAGGACGTGGGGTAGGAGAGGGAGTATGGTAAAAGAAAGGAAAAGAAAAAATGTTTTGTCAATTTGTAAATGAAAATTGAAATGTAAACAATCCTTTTAATACATATATATATATATATACAAAAAGCTACATATACAGAGCAAGATGTCATTGTTTCAACAAAGCGTCACCATTAATGGCTGTTTCCAGTCCTTTAGTAGAAGTTAGGATTCAACAATCATTAGACAAACTATTTTTTCCCGCTGTTCATTCCTTTTGGTGTTGTTGCTGTTCTTTGATTTTTGTCCAGATCGCGAGAATGACTGCACATTCATATAAGATGACATATAGAACATAAACCAAAAGCAGAAGGAAAAGAAAAGAAGAAGCAGAAAACAAGAATAAAGAATGGTAGAAAAAGAAGAAGGGGGAAAAAAGGACAAAAAAGAAGGTGAGGAGGAGGAGAAGGGTACGAACCATGACAACAACATCAAGAGCGAAAACAAAAAGTAATCAAAGACGAGAAAAGAGAAGTCAGTGGCCTTCCATGTCGACCTCTCTGGCCTCTGGCAAGTCTGCTCAGGATAATGGATCCCATCATAGTTGTTGAGCTGACTCCAGCTGTAATCCCTGAGGCCTCTGACGGACAATAATTAACTCACTGCTGGTTCAGAACGGCGCGGAAGAGGCGTGTGGACGGGGATGGAGTGGTGGGGGGTAAACGGAGGGCACAGAAGCATGTTGATTTTAGTCTAGGCCCTTGTGAACTCTTTTGGGAAAAACAGCGTCAGCAACAGAGTTTGAGAGACGATTTAAAGATGTGTCCAGTCCGGATCTCTCCCTCCCTCCCTCTCTCTCTCTCTCTCTCTCTCTCTCTCTCTCTCTCTCTCTCTCTGTGCCTCTGTGTGTGTGTGTGTGTGTGTGTGTGTGAGCCCAATCTACTTAATAAGTGGATCTCATACACTGCACAATAAATAGCTGGCTAGACAGTTCCCGTCTACAGCGGACTCCAGACTGACGTTCTGAGTCTTGTGATAGTGGTGGTGAGCATCACCTGTGTGCCGTTCATAAGGACACACGGCGTCGAGCAGGCTGGAAAGAGCTTAGTCATGTCACGGAAGGGGTCCTCTGAATGCCTGTAATAGCCCGGCGTCATGACATTGGGTTACAGAGTCTTTTCAGCAACAAGAGTTCACTTCTTTCCTTCTTCTTCTTCTTCTTTTTTCTTCTTCTTCTTCTCTTCTTCTTCTTCTTCTTCTTCTCTCTCTCTCTCTCTCTCTGAAATGGAATGCAGCTGCAGGCCAAATGCCATTGACATTCAGGATGATGTCTTACTGTCCCTCATCTGATCTAACCTGGCCCTCTCCTGTCGTTATTCCTGCGCAAGTCACGTCCTCTGCCATTTCCTCTCCTTCCCTCCCTGTACTCTGTTCTCTTCTGATTGGACTTTGTTTGTTTTTTTTCTTTTTGTGTGTTTTCTGCGAACAAAGAAAGAAAGAGAAGTAAAAAAGGGGGTGCATTTTTCCAGCATTGCTGGAGGCAGTCTTTTACAGTGCCACCCCGCAGCTGATATGTTTTGATCCTCTGACCACACGTAGAAGCACGGCCACGGTGCTGATGGATGGAGATAATGGTGTCTGGACATGTCTGACCAAAGCTGCTGCATTCTTTCCTCTCTTCAAGAGAAAAATAAGGCAGGTGAGTTTAACGTCATGTCACGTGTACGTTCTCCTCCTTTCTAATTCCTAGGTCACCTGAAACCAAATCAGGATTGGACTGAGCAGCGCACAAAGTCTAGGGCAGTTGAAATCAAATCACGATGGATCTGGTTTACCTCAGAAAATCAAAACCTAGGATAATTGAATCTAATCAAGATGGGTCGGGCTCATTCAAAAAAATCAAAACCAGGATAATCAAATGAAATCGAGATGGGTCTGGTTCATTGAGAAAAAAAATCAAAACCCAGGATAATCAAATCAAATCAAATCAGACTGGTTTATTAAAAAAAAAAATCAAACCCAGGATAATTAAATCATCTCAAGGTGGGTCTGACAAGTCAGGAAATCAAACTGTTCAAGGACAGAAAATAAAACAAATCAAGATGGTCTGAATAGTCC
>JADBJO010000105.1:432500-437500 GCA_016801955.1 Conus betulinus | reverse complement strand
CATACACACGCCCACACACACGCGCGCACACACACACACCCGAGCGCGCGCGCCCACACTCACACACACACACATACACACACACACACACACGCACGCGCACACACACACACACACACGAGCGCGCACACACACACACACACACACACACACACACACACACTCATACTCGAGCACTCGTACACACATGCATTCACTCTCACAAACACACGCATACACGCACACATACGCGCGCGCACGCACACATACACCCACGCTCTCTCTCTCACACACACACACACACACACACACACACACACATACACGCGCGCGCGCGCGCGCGCACACAGAGAAAAAAATTGATAAAGAAAAGGAATTCTACCCATTATATACAACCTTGTACTCCTTTGCACCTTTCCACCAACTCCCTGTCCCTCTTCAAACATCAAAGGGGGGGTCACACGAGATTTGACACGAAGCGACAGGGCGCTATTAATTTCAGCTGCGGCAACTGATTTCTCTGTTTTCCTGTGACAATGCCAGTTTACTGGACTTCCAGCGACTGCGGAGTCAACCCTGAACGCCCTGCTGACTGAAAACTGTTTCAAGCTGGAAAATTACTGGAGAAGGCAGCAACGCAGTGGTCGCTGTGCGACTGAAGCCGGTCAGCCCAGTGTCAACACACACACACACGCACGCACGCACGCACGCACGCACGCAAGCAAGCACGCACGCACGCACACACACACACACACACACACACACACACACACACACACACACACACACTCATTCACGCACACACGTGTGCGCGTTCTCTCTCTCTCTCTCTCTCTCTCTCTCTCTCTAGCATATGTGCGTGTGCATGGATACATACAAACATACATACTTATATTCATGCATACATACAAGCATATGTACGTGCGTAAGTACGTACGTACATTAATTTAAGTGTTAAGTGAGACATCCCACTTTTGGGATAATCCTATGAAGTCATCCATCATTGTCAAGCACCAGTCTTCCTGCTCCTGCCAGACAGTGAGAATGAGAGAATGAGACGGTGAGAATGAGAGAAAAAGCCTTAGGCCAAGAGAGAGTAAAAGTGACTGACACGAAGATGTTGTGCACAATCAGTTAGCAGAATGCAGCGCGGGTGGTCCATTGAGGTTTCTGATATGTATGACCATCGAACATAAATTAAAGTCGGCAGGACGGCGAATTTGTTGCTACGTTTTTGTATGAATTGCGTGTCGTTGTTGTCACCTAAGCAACTATGTGTGCATCAGAGCAGGCTTTTAGTTTGTTGTGAGGTTTACTTGTGGATCAGAGAAGGCAATCATTTTGATTTTAGGTTTAGTTTGAGACTCTCTCTCTCTCTCTCTCTCTCTCTCTCTCTCTCTCTCTCTCTCTCTCTCCTGCTTCTTCTTTTCTTTTTCTCAAGTGACACATATGACATTAAATTTTACGCTATCTCTTTTCCAACATTTTCATGGACATAACTATGTATCTCTTTGATATAAGTCAAATCAGTCACTTAGCTGTGACATTACCTCCCTTGATATTTTGTTTCTTGGCACCTGTCAGTCGTTCAACGTCCTTTCTCTCTCCTTCCCTCCTCTTCATCTCTGTCATGAATATTGTGCCAAACCAAGCAGCTCTTACGACCATTAACAAAAACGATACAAGAATAATAAGGGAAAGAGGCAGACAGACGGGGAAAGAGGAACAACGAAGCAAAAAAAGAAGAGAAGTACAAAATGGTGTGTACAATAAACATTCTCTTATCCAGATGCAATGGATTCCGTATATGGGCAAAGTGCCAGTTGACAATCACACATCGCTATTGACCATTCTTTCATTTCTCTGTCGTTGCTCCTTACTTTGTTACATAGAATCCTCTCTTTGTCAGCTGAAAACTGTCCTTTCGTTTGTTGTCTTGCGAATCACGTGAATGCATGGACTTTAAAGAAAGGAAAAGAATCAGGAGGAAAAAATAGATCAATGAAAGGGGGAAAAGATAAGAAGATGAAGGAGAATAAGATGGAAGGCGAGACGAAACTCTGAATAACAAAGCAACAAAGAAGGAGCATCAAGAGAAAAGAAAAAGATAGAAGAGCAAGATGAAGGAGAGAAAAATGACCTAACAGAAAAGAATGGGAGGAAAAGAAGAACGACAACAAGATGAAAAAAAAACTGCAAGGTAATTAAGAAAAAAAGAGAGAGAGAGCAGGTATGGGTCTCCCATCTCGGTTTCTCTTGCCCCGGGCCAATCTGCTCAGGATAATGGATCCCGTAACTAGCTGGATACATAGTTCCCTGGTGCAGCTGACCTCCGCTGTAATCTCTGAGGCTTCTTATGGACACTAAAAACCCGGTGGAAGAAAACAGGGGATAGAGATGGGGAAAGGTAGGGAGAGTGGGGGCAACAGGACGGCACAGTTACGTGCTGGATGGGGGTTCCCTTAGATCGCTTCTGGACAGGTTTCATAAGACAGATTTTTCTAATTAATGTATCAGGGCTCTCTCTCTCTCTCTCTCTCTCTCTCTCTCTCTCTCTCTCTCTCTCTCTCTCTCTCTCTCTCTCTCTCTGTCTGGCTGGCTGCTATCCTGGTTCTCCTATATTTGTCTCTCTCTTGTAATCTTTCGGTCCACACATTGGTCATTCGTCTCCTGCTTTAATCTTGTCAGTTTAGTGAGGGTCCAACTTAGAAAATCTTTGAGGGTAAAATGCGGACTTTCTTGATGATTTTGGACTCGTGCCGTCATATCCTTTAAACATTTAGGGTTTTTTTCGTTTTATGTATATAGGAAGTGCGTCCATAGACTTGCAGACTTGTTTGTTTGCTGTTTTTAGTTGTTGGTGTTGGTGTTTTTTGTTGTTCAAAAGGCATCTTAAGAGGAATGATCTCAAAGCATGCATAGCGAAACCTCCAGAATGTTTAATTTTTAAAGATTACCTTGCATTGTATGCAGTAGTGTAAAAGCAGAGCAGACCATGACGACAATAGTGATGGTGTTGATGATGGCGGTGACGATGATGATAATTGAGCGGGATAGTAGTGATGATTATGATGACTTGTGATAATGATGATTATGATGGTGGTGGTGGTGGTGGTGGTCTTCGTTACAGAGGAAGCGAGATTGTTGAGTATTATTGAAACTCCAGCACGTGTTTAATTGGATGCAAGACTTGAATATCAATGGAACATTGTTGAGTGAACATCCAAAATAAGTGTACCTGCCTCCGTCTGATTGAAGGAGTTAGAACAGTACTTCATGGCTGAGTGACAATAAAAAGACCAGCATTTAGAAAATGGCAGCAGAAGAAATACAATAACAGACACTAGAAGCATATTCGAACATCAGAATAAGATCAAATTACAAACATCGATCTCCTTTTTGAACGTGTCCCTAGCTTCAGGAGAGGAGGAGAGCTAAAGACCGTTGAGGGGGCGGGCGTGGAGGAGGGCGGGTAGAAGTGGGGAAGAAGAGGAAGAATGAGTGTCAGTTAATGGTCTATGACGACAGGGCTGGGAACTGCGTCAAATGGCATGCACAACGCACTTGATTTCACACTGAGATATTCGGGCCTATTGCGAACTGAAAGTTACGCTTGGAAATGAAATGGGAGCACTTAGAGTTTGTCTCTTCGATATTGTACGAGAAGAAGAAGGAGGGAGGAGGAGGAGGTGGTGGTGGTCGTGGTGGTGGTGGTGGTGGTGTGGTGGTGGTGGTGGTGGAGGAGAAGAAGAAGAAGAAGAAGAAGAAACAAGAAGAAGAAGAAGAATGGAGATGATAAAAAAGTCAACCGCCGTTTTAAGGACGGGACGAAGTGAGGAGACAAGAACAGTGTTCTTCTGTTCTTCTCGTGTTTTAATTGGAGATTTCATCCAAATTTGCCATCTCCTGTGACGGAGAAACTGATCAAAAGCAGAGCAGGCAGATCACTATCTCCCTCCTTCTCTGTCTGTCTGTCTGTATGTCTGTCTGTCTCTCTCTCTGTCTGTCTGTCTGTCTGTCTTCCCCTCTCCCTCTCTCTCTCTCCCCCCCTCTGTCTCTCTCCTCTACCTCACTCCTCTCTCTCTTTATCTCTGTCCATCAGTCTCACTTTCTCTCTAAGTTTCTGTCTGTCTGCCTCTCTCTCTCTCTCTCTCCCCTCCCCCCTTCCTCTGTCTTTCTCCTCTCCCTCTCTCCCCCCTCTCCTCCCTCTCTGTCTCTCTCCTCTCCTTCACTCCATCTCTATCTTTCTCTCTCTGTCTCTCTGTCTCTCACTTTCTCTCAAAGTCTCTGTCTGTCTCTCTCTCTCTCTCTCTCTCTCTCTCTCTCTCTCTCTTTCTTTCTCTCTCTCTCCCCCCTCCTCTCTGTCTTTCTCCTCTCTCCCCCTCCTCCCTCTCTGTCTCTCTCCTATCCCTCACTCGCCCTCTATCTTTCTCTCTCTGTCTCACTTTCTCTCTAAGTCTCTGTCTGTCTCTCTCTCTCTCTCTCTCTCTCTCTCTCTCTCTCTCTCTGTTCTCTCTCTTTCTTTCTTCTCTCTGTCTCTCTCTCTCTCTTCTCTCCTCTCTCTCTCCTCCCTCTCTGTCTCTCTCCTCTCTCACTCCCCCCTCACTCCCCCTCTTTCTTCTCTCTCTCTCTCACTTTCTAAGTCTCTGTCTGTCTGTCTCTCTCTCTCTCTCTGACTCTCTCTCTCTCTCTCTGTGAGAGAGAGAGAGAGAGAGAGAGAGAGAGAGAGAGAGAGAGTGAGAGGATCCCTGGTTATTTTTATGGAAATAATAATCCAGCTCTTTCGTGTCAATGAAATGAGCCGCTCAGCTGTGAAATCAATCACTGGCTTTGATCAATTGTTTCCTTACATTTCCTAGTCATTTCACGTGCTTTTTGCTGCTTTTCTCCTCTTCTTTCCTGTAATGCTCAGCAGTAAAACTGTATCCATCATTTGGTTAAAAGAATGTTGAGAGAGAGAGAGAGAGAGAGAGAGGACAGTTGGTGAGATGAATGTTCTCTTATCCATATGCACCTGAGGA